>VDFB02193867.1:133866853-134163931 GCA_007258455.2 Sequoia sempervirens | reverse complement strand
TATGTCAGTATGTACACATATATATATTAATTGTATACATCATCATTTATATCGAAATCTACTACATTCCAAGTATATTATTGATCTGCATTTAGAGGTTATTAATTGTGGATTATTAGCATTTCATGTTTCATATAGGATCCCGATCGAGCATCATTATCGGTGATCATTTCCAGATTGGATATTGCTTATTTGTGCAAGATAAAATCAGATCGAACTTAGTAAGCATTTATGTTTATTAAGTAACTAACTCCGAATTGGTGATCGGGTGTTTAGTTTAGATGAAAAGGCACAATTCATGAGACATCTCATGAACAGACATGCCTCCACTTTGTGGAGACATGTCCGCTCATGAGATGTGTCTCTTCCTTATATATTTAATGTAGATCCGATCCACAATTGGAGACATCGAAATCAATAAATGTTCTGCTCTTGTAGATCGAATACCACTAAGAAACTTTCAGACTTGTGAATTCATGATCAGTATTTTAATATTGATGTGGCATCAACTTCAGATTTATCAAGTTCAATATTCTGACTATAATTTGAAAAAAATTTAATCTCATCAACATGGTATCAGAGCCAAGTTAAGGAAGATCCGATTAAATTTAAGAGATCAGATTTGTTAAAGCAGTTTTGTTATTCGATATAGAAGAGGCATATCTTTTGCAGTAGTCGGGTCACATATATATTGGATCGAAGTCTGAAGATCTTGATTTGCAATTCCCTGTGTTAGTCGTCATCACCTGAGAGTTCACGGGCCTGTGGCATCAATGCAGCACTGGGATCTTGTGTGCCCTATCGTCTTCATGTTTTTCCGAGGTTCGTTTTTCACATGGAGATGAGATCGGATTTCCTTGAATGGCATTCACATGATCTCCCTCCAGCGTCAAGCTTTGACTTCCCCGGGACCCCTGTTTGAGGCTTATCTTTGCTTTCGTGGAGAATTAACCAAGTGGCAACACTTAAGATCGATATTTCTGCCATCTGTTTAGAGTAATAAAATCTATGGAGCCCAATTTAGTGCAAGCTACTGCAACCGGGAATGGTAGCACATGTTACAAGCTGATGAAGACTTCGTCTAACGGAGTATGGCAAGGCGATAATCCCACTCACTTTGCATTCCCTCTACTCATTCTGCAGATTTGTATTGTGCTTCTTGCTACTCGGACGTTTGCTGTTTTGCTAAAGCCCTTGTGTCAGCCTCGGGTCGTAGCAGAGATCATCTATCCCTATGCTTGAGACTGTTGCCAATATCGGCCTCTTGTTCTTTCTCTTTCTGGTTGGGCTGGAGTTAGATTTCGGTGCCATTAAGCGAACAGGGAAAAAAGCTCTGGCAATTGCAGTTGTTGGAATTACTCTACCGTTCGTAGTTGGGATTGGGCTTGCTTTTCTACTGAGGTCAACCATTTCAAAAGGTGTGGATTATGGCGCCTTCCTTGTCTTCATGGGTGCTGCACTGTCTATCATTGCCTTCCCTGTGCTTGCCAGGATTGCAGAGCTCAAACTTCTTACAAGAGATGTGGGTCGGATGGCCATGTCTGCAACGACTGTCAACATTGTGGTTGTGTGGATTCTCCTAGCCATTGTTGTTGCTCTGTCAGGGTCAGCCAAGAGTCCGGTCATATCAGTTTATGTTCTGCTTTTGCCATTGTATTTTGCTTCTAGTGGGTTGAAGACAAATGTTTCGACCGTTAACGGTGCTCAATCATAGGGGATGAAACAGATCTCATTGCTCGTTAGTTTGGAGTCATTGGTTATGTGCGACACCACTGAAAGGGTGGAGCACGATATTGACATCGTTCTTCTCCATTCGTACGCAACATCATATATCGGTGGTTCTATGGTTGTCGTCTGTTGGTCTATATTCATGGTATTAGTTACTATCGCCTTAGACTTGGGCTTATTTTCAAGCATATGACTATTGAAGGTTCGGAAGTATGCATGTATTCTGAGAAGTGTGGTTCACTCTGTTGCCACGTATTGGATCTTTAAGATATTATCATGTCGTGTGTTGCCTGGGTGATTGGTTCATGTTCGTAAATGAAGTTCATGTTATCTGGCGAATTCGGGCTTATTGGCAGAATTCAGCATTGGCGTGGTTTAGCTTAATTTGGAGGACAATATACGTCCTTGCAGTCTTGATGGACATCAATGGTCTTTACGACATTGCTGTCAAGAGCTCATCTGTTGAATAAGAGATCTTTGTGACAAGATCCTGTGGAGATACCTCTATTCCTTGCAATTGTGAAGATCTCTGAGTGTGACTCTGAGATGAAAAGAGAACTGCATATTTTCGTTGTGATTGGATGATCACTTCGATAAAATTCTCTTTGTGTTTGGACTGCAATGTTGCCTTGAGAAGGCTGGTCCGATATTGAATATGCTAGTTGCATAATGTGTGTTGTGCAGATTGTCTTTTGTTGTACTAAGATTTGCACTCTCGAGAGGAGTAAAAGATGGAAGGAAAAGTTATATCAGAATTCAATAAAGATAAGTTTCTATATCCCTTCATTCTGATCCTTTGATATATTTCCCTTTAGGTTGATTTACTTATTCATGTTTTAATATTGTTCATAAATTCTTATGTATTCATATTATAACCTGAGATAGTAAACCTTGTATGATTCTAGCTTTAATATTTCTTTGGATAATTATAAACTGTTAGTAATCTCTCTCTAAAATGCTTTGAGGACAAGGTGATGAGAGATTGCTTAGTGATGAAAAGCTCGAGGCATCTTGTGATGAAGTCATGCCGACCAAAGAAATGATCAAGCGTGAAGTTACAACTTGCAGCCATGGGACTGAGTTGGTGGCTAGAGGGAGTTCACTTCCAGAAGTCATCTTTGCAAGCTCTGAAGCAGGGATCAAGAGGGAGTTCTATGACTCACTGAGAAGAAGTGAAGGTTGCAGTGTTGCAAGGCCAAGTGTTAAATCCTTGAAAGTCCTCTTCAGTTGCTGAGATCAAAATTGCTCAAAGACTGTCATCTGGATTTGATATTGGTAGCTCCGCAAACCTTTTCAGAATAGAGTGATCTGGGATAAGGTTGAAGAGGACAGCCCTGAATCTCTACAGAGGTTGAAGTCTGCAATAATATCCTGGTGTAGCAGGAAGCAATCTTTTGTGGCACTGAGTACAACAGAAGTTGAATACATTGCAGCCTCTATGGGAGCAAGAGAAACAGTTTGGCTTCGTAAATTGCTTGTGGGACTCTTTGAAAGGAAAGTGATCTAGTTGGAGTATGTTAGTACAAATGATCAACCTGCAGACATTCTCACCAAGCCTCTCTCCCAAATCAAGGTAGAACACTTCTGGAAGAAACTTGGTATGATTGAAATGTAATTTGATATTTATGTCTGAAATTCAAATTGTTTATAAATTGTACTAATATATAAAGATGTTTAATGCGTAAACTCTTTTGTCATGTGTGTGACTCCATGACCTTTTGGGCCTACTCCCCCAGTGTACATTATTGAAAAGTGACGATCTTTCAATAATGAACACTTGTATTTGACATTGTAAAGTGACGACTCTACAATGATGAGTTGAACTATCATGATAGATATCATGTGACTTGATATCTGTGGACATGTCATGATAGTATCTCTTGGACACTTTTGATGAATATCATGGGACTTGATATCATTTGAAGATCATTGTGATCCTTAAGAGATAATCATGCTGGATAATTATATATCCGTGGATATGCCATGAATTATGGTAGACATCATGTGACTTGATGTCAATGCACATACCATAATGAAGATGTGTTATGAAGAATGTCAAGTGACTTGACTCTCTTAGAAGCATACCATATCTTCTGATATCACGAGTAAGGTGATATCACTATATACTTGGTTAGTGTTATCTTCCCTAGCTAAGAGGGAATGTTGAAATATGGTAGCTTCGGTCAGATATAGAAATGATGATCATATGTGTGTGTATATATATATGTCAGTATGTCAGTATGTACACATATATATATTAATTGTATACATCATCATTTATATCGAAATCTACTACATTCCAAGTATATTATCGATCTGCATTTAGAGGTTATTAATTGCGGATTATTAGTATTTCATGTTTCATATAGGATCCCGATCGAGCATCATTATCGGTGATCATTTCCAGATTGGCTATTGTTTATTTGTGCAAGATAAAAATCAGATCGAACTTAGTAAGCATTTATGTTTATTAAGTAAAACTCCGAATTGGTGATCGGGTGTTCAGTTTAGATGAAAAGGCACAATTCATGAGACATCTCATGAACAGACATGCCTCCACTTTGTGGAGACATGTCCGCTCATGAGATGTGTCTCTTCCTTATATATTTAATGTAGATCCGATCCACAATTGGAGACATCGAAATCAATAAATGTTCTGCTCTTGTAGATCGAATACCACTAAGAAACTTTCAGACTTGTGAATTCATGATCAGTATTTTAATATTGATGTGGCATCAACTTCAGATTTATCAAGTTCAATATTCTGACTATAATTTGAAAGAAACTTAATCTCATCAACAACAATTGCAAAATATAATGGAGATCAATCATCAAAAGCAAAGATCAGAGAACTACATGCATGTATACAGAGGACACCCTAATCCATGTGATGAAAACACAGTGTTACTAAAAAATACAGTGAGAAAAGCATACATTTTTATCCCTTTAAAAATTCAGATATACAATGTGCTATAGAGATAACTTGCTCTCTCATAACCCCTACTCTCACACTACAACCCAAAGTATCCAACAAATGCCTCATTGATTGATGATGTTCTCATTTCACAAGGATGTATAGATGAGGTTGATGTTGTTTGATCTCTATCTTTGCATCTCCTATCATTCCACAGTCTGTTGGGAGTTGCCCCAACTTCCAGATGTCGCTTAACCCTTAATTTACTTGAGTCAAATGTCAAAACATTCAAGCAAATAGCCTACCTGTCAAAGACAAGACTCCAGATGCATGTTGCTTTCTATCTATTGAAAATACAAACAGAGATATTCTATTGGTTGCTAGAAAGAACCCATTAGTTAATCATGTAAATACAATTTGACTGGTAAAATGGTTTGTAGCTTTTTCCTGAAAATTGATGAACAAGTAGAATGGGTTGTCTATTGATCCATATCAATTTCAAGTAATTCTGAAATCGTATGGGGTTGTAGCTTCTGCACTAAGACTTCCTCCTGGGTGGACATTTATGCTGTTCCTTGTCAATACTCACCAGTAGTGATATCAAAACGTGATCATAATTTCTCAAATTTCCCTCAAAAATTACCAGAAGTGGTTCTCTGAAATGTAGTACACTTCTGTATAAGTTTCAAGCATCATATTGTAATTTAGATCTTTAACTCCCTATGAAGGGTCTTCAGCGACTAGAAATTGACAAGCTGTTTGCTATCCATTCACCTCCATCTCTTGCCAACTGATGAATGAATATGCTGATCCATTTTGGATCATAGCTCCTCATTTTTGGGAGCTTATGTTCCCTCGATAGCTAAAATATATAATGAAGATATGGAGTTCCCTCTCTTTGCTAAACATCTTTGTATGATGAGTGGTCACAGAAAAAATCATTTGCTTCTCTGTGTATTTTCTCTGGAGAAATGATTTGATTGCTGTGCTCGTGAAGACTGCAACCTGGTGTGTGCAATTCTAACACTTTTTGGCAGGGTGTAATAGGCGGTCTTAATTGTCATGTTCATCTGTGATCTATTGCATAGTTTGATCAGGTTCTGGCATTTCAGTTCTCTTTACTGGATCGATTGCCAAGGGAAGGGATTAAAGCTAATGCTTCGAGAATAAAAAGTTAAAAAGATTACATCTCATATATATAGTAGTGTAGTTAGATAAACTGGTAAATGGTTAGCTCTACAAACTGAAGGAAGTAACTGATGGAGCAATGGCAAATTAATTCTAAAAATTAAAAATGTAGTCATCCATAATCAAATGTGGGGATTAATAACCTAATAAATTTTAAGAGGGGGTTAGTAACATTGATGATTGCATGTCTCTACATGTCAGAAATAGTTTTCATCTAAAATTTTAATTGTTGATGACATGATGTTTGTTTGATCTCTTTTTCCTCTGCATGATGAACGTTGAAGATATACACCTACATGCATTCATCCAAAGGTAAGAATCGCTCTAGAGAAGGATACTATAAATCCTGCATGCATCCTTATATGGAAAGAGAAAAAAGGAGGAATATTCAATGATTGATTCAAGGCACGGGCAGGAGAAAAAGGGGTCAGGTAAGAATTATGAGTTAGAAAAAGAAACATCAAAAGATTTTACATACATGCATTAGAACAAAACTTTTTCAGATTGAAATACTAGATGGATGTCTCACCTTCCTAATCACTGTTGGCAAGGAACCAATTGGAAGACAATAATAAAATTTGCTTTGGTATCCCAAGTACAAAGTACAAAGTACAAACAAAAAATATATTTAAAAAGGATATTCAAACGGCTATTGTCCTTTAATGGAATATCCCACACCTTTTTATTTTTGTAACGTAATGCAAAGTGAATTCATGGACTAATATTATGCTTTGGTGTGCCATGTAATAAAGTAGGTGTAGGGTCTAATAGATGGGCTCTTGAGTTGCCTTATGACCCACTTAAGTCATGAATAAGTCCCACACAATCAATGATAAAGCATTCTTTTAAATAATTAAATGGGAATTCGATATAGTTGACTGTGGTTACATATGTATAAAAAAGTCAAGTTGCATGAATTGGAGGAATATATGATAGTTTAATCATTCACTCAATTGCATTGTACATTTCCATTTTTTTAAGTTAATATGAAGGTAAGGTAGAAGGTTATAGGAAAAGCAAAGTTCACAGACTCGGACTCGACTCGGACTTAGCAAACTAACAATTTCCAACTCAGCAAAAACTAGGCAACATAATTAAGTACTTAAATTTCTTTAAAAGCACAACTTTTTTGCAAAATTCAATTACAAAATATATCAGATGAGTCTAAAAATCCATGAGGAAGTGTTGTCTATTAAATTTAATTCTTGAATACAAATAGAGTATAAAATGGCATCATCATGTGGATACAATAGCTTGCTGATAACTATTATGAACTAAGTTACTGATTCGTTTTGGATTCAGGTACGGGTACGAGAATCCAGTACGGGATTTGGCAAAAAAAAAAATTGGGGTTGCGTACGGCTTGGGTACGGCAATACAAAAAACATATAAAAATCAGAAATATATACATATTTGCAGCAGTAATTAAGTTCAGAATACACCACCATATTAATAGTCTAATAACATAGCAAAAATACATCACCACTTTCATAGTCACTAAGTCAAATATTAAAATATTCGTGATTACTCGAATGTCATGATATAAAATTATAAATTAAAGTTCAAACATAAAATGCCAAACGTTTACAATCAGCCATTATTGATCATTGATCAATTTGAATCATATGGGTCATCAAACAAACTAGCATTATTAGATGCTACATTTTGTGTAGAACTACAAATAGCATTTGTGGCACTCGCACAAGCATTGCCACTAGCAGTAGTAGTAGCACTAACACTACCACTCTCATGATCAGTAGCTGCTTCAGGCTCATACTCATCATCAATATCAAGTGCAGCTAAGTGACTTGTGGAAGCATCCAAGTCAAGCTGCTTTGGCTCAATATCCCACCTCCTTGTGTCTCCTTCTTTGTAGGAACTTTGCTTGTGTGTAAGGAGGCACAAGTTTGAATGCACATACACCAAGTCCTCTACCTTTTTTGAATGCAGCCTATTGCGTTTTATTGAGTGGATGAAGGAGTATGTGCTCCAATTCCTCTCAAAAGAAGATGAGCTAGCAACCAATTAAGACCAAATTAAATAGTTAAGAGTTACAAAATTTAACTAAACAAAATTATTAATTAATATAAAATTATAAATTAAAATTAAAATTACAAAATATAAAACTTACTTGGGATAAGATTTTTATTGCAATTGGTTGGAGGTGCATGTATACTTGCCCATGGAAGTACCACCAACTATGAGCATCCACCCTGTACTTGTCTTGAAGAGCATCAAGATTCTGATCAACACTACCAGAGCATGCAAAAGCCATGAACTCAGCCCTCACTCGATCACGTTGGTCACAATCAGTAAAGAGTCTCTGAAGTGCTGCCTTGTACCCTTGAGCCACTTCAACATCCCTATATGGAGCAACTCTTGATGAAACAGAAAGTATCTCAGGACTATAATATTTGGGACTCAATGCAAAAGCAAGAAGATGCAATGGAGTGGTCAATTTGTTCCATCTATCAACCATGATTTCCTATAGCTCTTTGGAGAACTTTTCTTCAGGATCTTCCTCTTTTGCATTGATGATGGTTTTCATCTTCTCAATCATTGAGTCGATACCATCATATACTTCTCCCAAACAAGGTCTATCCATGTCTGTGTAACGGATCATGCTCAATATAGGCTCGATGAAACTAACCAGGTACTCAACACAATCCCACCAACACTCATCTAGGATCCTTTGCCTGACCCTATTTTCCCTTTCACTACTAGATTGCCTCCATATGGCCCAATTAGGTCTGATTACCATGGCATAGAGTGCCTCACGAACCTTTACAAGTCATCTCAACACAATTGTGTTGGAGGCAAAACGGGTCTCAGCAACCTGTTTGGAAATCAAAATTAAAATTAAAATGTAATTTAAATTTACAAAATCAAAATTTAAAATTAAAAGAAAACTAAAAATTTAAAAATATTGAGAATTAACTTACCTTCAACAATTCCAATTTTGAGAATTGTCTAAATATTCCTTGTCATATGGTGGTTGGTGACAAACATTTGGATGTCTTCGCCCTCAACATACACCTATTTGATCCACTCAATTTTGGATCCAATTTTTTGTAGCATTAGATTGAGGGAGTGGACAGCACAAGGTGTCCAAAAAATGTCTAGATACTTCTTTTCAACCAATAACCCAGCAGCCCTACAATTTTTGGCATTGTCGGTTACAACTTGCACAACATTTTGATGGCCCACTTCTTCAATAGCTTGGAAAAGGATGTTAGCAATAAATGGACCATCTTTCACCTGTCCCTCACAATCCACTGCTCTCAAAAACATTGCCCCTTCAAGGGACATGGCAATAACATTGATCAATGGGCAATTTTTTGCATCTTTCGATCCATCAGAAACGATGGTCACCCCTATTTCGATCCATTAATCCCTTATGGGCTTCAAAAAGTCTGCTACATGTTTCACCTTTTTCTCCAATAAGGTGTAACGCACCTTCTCAAAACCTAAGTCCTTATACCCCTTTATTCCACAGGACCCACCACATAACTGGCTTGGTCAGTTTAGATTTTATTTGTTCATAAACATTTATAGGGGGTTTCATGGATTGAGATACTCTCCTCAAAGGATGGCTTGTTTTAAGACTACCAGCTTTTTGCTCTGCTTTTTCTTGCTCAACAATATATTTCAACACTACATAATTTGGAAGGCCTTTGCCATCACCTTCCGGAGATCCTGGACAAGGTTTGATGCCAGTATCAGGGATCCTACACAAGTGGTCTTTCACTCGACTGTATGAGCTCGTATATCGAACTTTGCAATGACTACAAATCCAAATAAATACTCCACCACCTGGACATTGTTGAACCATTTCTACATATTTCCAAAGGGGAGAGGTTGCATTTATTTTGAAACGTGATTGGCCTGAGTTAGAAGCAAATGCCATTGTAATACCTAAGGCACAACAGATTGAAATAATTTTGGTATTGAAATTTGAAACTAAAAAAACTTAAAAGAATGAGAACAATCAACAAAACAATAAAAACAAAACAAAATAGTTCATTTGTTAAAAAAAATGTAAGAAAAAAATCAAAAAACTTCAAAGAAACCTACCTCTTTTGAACAAAATCTTGCTCTACGATCTTCTTGGCAACGAACGGACACTTGCAAGTGCTTAGGAATAGCACAACAATCAACTTTGAACAACCAACGATCAGCCTTCAAGTCCATTCAAGCTTGTGCAAGCAAGAGAGCAAGTTTAGCAATGGAGGCAAAAAAACTTGTTTTTCATTCACAAATTGTTAAATGAGATTGTTTTTACCTATTTAGTGTGTTTGGAGGCACAAAGTAGGGTTGCAATGAATATTAAAATATTTAGAACTCAACATTTGGTCAAAAAAATGATAAAAAAATGCTAAAAAGGCACTTTATTCCACGGACTAGGCGTTTTCACGCCTGGATTCATCGCGGATCCTCCTTGGATTCTTTTCACTGTATCCTGGTCCAATCCACAGGCAACCGACATATCCAGCTTGAATCCGCAGGTGTCATTTCGTATCCCGGTCGAATCCGTGCGGTATTGTACCCGAATTTCATATTTGGTACGAATCGAATCATATCTAGAGCCTTTTTCCAGCAAATCGGTAACTTAGATTATGAATTTATGATGATTGTTTTTTAAAATCATCATCATAAATTGCATATTTAGGCAAGCTAAAAATTACAAGTTTTTACAATTTTCTCTTCCCCATTCTAGTGAAAAATTGGGGGTTAGAGGATCTACTACTCGCACTCAATTGCAGCTCCATGCTTGGCCTAGAAGATTGTGCCTATGGCTTCACCCTACTACTAGATGCCAATCATTCCTCTTCTACCACATCAATGTCATCCAATGAAAATCCGATCTCTCCTTCTGCTATAGCCACATCCTCCATTGCCTGCCTCTCAAAATCAATAATATTAATATCATCCTCTGTAAACAAGGAGGGCTCATCATCCCACACAGTTCAATCACTATAGGGATTAATCTCATCCAAATCAATAAGCTTCTCTAATTTGTTCTCCACCTTTCTTGTGTGAATTTGAAAGTCGTATTGCATAAAAAATGTGCTACTGGATTCGTCCCTTGAACCTGCAAGTTCGGGTCCCATCTAGCCCAAATTCGGATCCGGGTTCTGTTCGCAGGGGGATCTGCCTAGGCTTTTGGAAAACTCTGTGGATTCACCCCTAACAAACCCAGGTGAACCCATCACGTTTTTCGCCATTTTTTTAAAATCGTTTAGGGTTTATCTACAATTATCGTGTTATTTGCTCGTTGATGAGGTCTTCTGGCACCAGCACCGTCACTCTGCCTCTAACGAGCTACCTCCTCTCCTGTGGCACCCTTATTGTTTTTGCCTTGGCCGTTGCTATCTCTGCTTCTAGTTATTGAAATGGATCTTCTCCGGCTCCTCCTAGACCTTGACCTCAATATGGATATGCATTATATTAAAATTAACGACTTTCCTCTTTAGGGGAGAGGACCCAATAGTTGAGCATGTTTCAATAGTTGTGATAGTAGTAGTTTATATAATGCCCAATAGTTGTGATAGTAGTTGTTTAACCTTATATAATGCCCAATAGTTGTGACTTGACTACCCATAATTAAACAAAATGTATTCTTTTGATCTAAAAAGCAACCAATCATGTGATGCCACATCAGCGCTCAACTACCCATGATGTGAATGCACAAGTATTGGTCTCACTTTTTTTTTGGACCTTTCTGGACACCTTGACAAAAAGCATGTTGATGTGGCATCATATTTGATGATGTGGCCCTGAAACGAAAGTTATAAGTAGGGGACTTGCCAAGTAAGCTGCTGTAAAAAATTGGGAGTGATTTGAAATTTCCATGTAGGATAATTAGAAGCACGAAGTTAGGGTGCACAACTACTGGGTCCTCTCCCCTAACTAATAGTAAAGACTTGGAAATGCTAAACTGTTCCACTGGTGCAGCATGTGCAGAGAGAGAGAGCAATTGAGTCAATGCATCTCATTCCCACCGAACGTTCGTGAAGGAAGGTCGAGGCTCGAGTGGATTTTATCTCCTCCGCAAACGCTTCAATTAAGTGTCTTATAATTTATTTATTAAAACTAAGTTAAGTAAAAATTATTGTATTAATATTAATATTTTATTAATAAAAATTAGAGACAATCATATATATAGTTAAGGAATATACATTTTAAATAAATTATTAATATTAGTAATAATTATTTTTAATAATAAAAATTAATAATTATGTAAATTAATTTTTAAAATTAATAATATATTATTAACTTTCATATTTATAAATTTTATTAATATTGTATAAGACTTACAAATATTAATAATTATTATATTAAAATATGTATATTGTCTAATATTTTTTATTTTAAAGGTTATCTATATATATATTTGATTTTTACATGTTTTTTGTATGAACGAACCCAAACCCCCAAAAACAATTTAGCCGAACTCACGAACCGAACCCATGAACCAATACCAGAACCGGCAACTTAGCATAAAAACTAGGTCATTGAGGCATCTTTTTGAGCCAACTTATTACGCTTCTTCCTATGAATAGCATCAAACAAATTGCAATTGTGCTCACAGCCAAAAGCACTACAAGGATTAGACAAAATTCAAATGGCTAACTTTTGGAGATTTGGAGTATTTCTAACCCAATGTTCCCACCAAGAACCTGCAAATAAGATATTTATGAGTTTGTAATTAAACAATATTTTATTAATAATTATAATTTGTAACACGCAAGATATAAGAATTCACTTTTTTTTGCTTGCTATCTAGGTGGATCTTCCTCAAGTAGCTAGTGGCAAAGAAAAGAGCATCCCATAGCTTGCTTATAGTTTTGCAACTCTAAAATGATGAGGTATCTCACCTCAAACTCGAGTGTCATCCTCTCAATCCATGTTGAGAGGCCCTCCATAACCTCCTAATTAGCATTTGTAAAGCCATTAGAGAAGAAGAACTTGGGGTTGAATAAGTATCTACTATATGAATGGTTTGGTGGAGTTGATTGTTCCACCTTCAATCAATGATCTCTTAAATGGGGGCAAATCTAATTGTATCCCCCCTGTAATACTTTTGAATGGCCCCTTTGGCCATATCCATGGCCTCATAAATGTATCCCATTGAGTTTTGCTCCCCATCCACCAAAAGCAAAACTCTCACCAGCAGCTTTGATACCTACAAAGTACACACAAATTGAAGTTACAATGAAACTAAATACTTTAGAAGTTCAAAAATAAAAGATTCAATTTGAAATTTAAATTGAAGTTTGAAGTTACCTTGACAACCTCTACAATTCTCTTGGCAAAGACATCAAAAACTATCTTTGCAGTCCTCTCTCCATCAACCTTCTTCAAATATGTTGATTCTAGCCATGCTTGACTCACAAACATCTACTTCAAGGATATCAATAAACTAGAAACACTTTGCAAAGTTAGAAAATTAGTCACAAGTCTTGTGACACCCAATCACACAAGCTCTTTCCCCTTGGTGTTATCTCTCATCAAATTGAAAATCCGAGGGTGATTACAAATATATTTTGTTATGTTCCTTGCATCTTCTACAATTAGTATCACCCAATCAATTTTGCCTATGTCCTCCAAAAGAAGGTTAAGGCAATGGGCTGCACAAAGGGTCCAAATGAATGTCAAATGCCTCTCTTAAAGTAATTTTTGAACAACCACATATTTCGTTACATTGTTAGTAACAACTTACACAACATTTTGTATGCCCACCTCTAAAACAACCTCCTCCAACATCAAGCTCAAAGTTTTTGCATCATTAATTTTTTTGGAGGCATCAATTGACTTCAAGAAAATCAACTCAACATTTGAAGCCACTAAAAATTGATGAAGGTGCAATTCCTTCTATCTGTCCACCCATCTAAAAGAATTGTGCATCCAAACTTTCACCACAAGTTCTTTTGATCTTCCACAATTATTTTTGCATCTACAACCACATCTTGGAGCAAACTCCTACTTTAACTCTTTTGGAGTGGGTGCCTTGTACCCTTTCCCTACGGCTATTAATGTTCTCACCAAATACTCCCAATATGTACTTTTTTGCTACATTGAAGGGAAAGTTGTAATACCAAAAATTTGTGTATGCCTAATCTGCTTCTTTATGTGCCTCCTTTTTCCACCATATACCTTCCAATGAAAGTTGTGCTCCATGTAGTTTCTAGGCACAAAAAACCCCTATGACTAAGCTCTACTCAAGTTCGATGAGGTGTATGTGACACATATGCGCAGATCATGACTAGAGCCCACAATGCCTATTGCATCTACATTAGATTCTGCTTGCAAATTAGGAGCAATGGTTGCTTCTATGGCTGCTTGTTCCCTAGCCCTTTCCAATTTCTTTTCATCTAGTAATGCAAGAAGTGTTATCATCTCATTTCACCTCTTCTCAAGCCTCTATACACGACTTGGAATCACAATTAGGAATGTATGGAAAATAGCATCTAAGGCGATTAATGCCTCCACTAAGCTTCATACACCAAGTACAAATCACACTCGCCAATATCAGTCCCATTATGGCATGTTTCCAAGTGGAGTCATGACTTCCAAAGGGTTTAGTTCCAACACGATGGCTTCCACTTACTGTGCTTAAAACTAATGTTGAGCCAAATACCATTGTCTATTAACCTGCAACATTAATAAAAACAAAGAAATAAAGTTTAAAAAAATACAACAATTTGAACACAATTTTTTTTTTAATCGTGTAAAATTTAAATACATTTGAAAAATTATAACATGATACAGTAATATTGTAATTGAAAAGTAATTGAATGAATGAATTAGATAAAATTAACATCTTTTAACCCTAAAAAGGAAACCCTATATTAAAAAAAACAATGATTCAAATAAATTTGTGTAACTATAAATCATTTAAATTTTAATCAATAAACAAATTTACATAAATTGAAGCAATTTGATGCAATGAAATTTGTAAATTTGACATATTTAAAAAAATTATAATTGATTTAGAAATTTACATACTTGAAAAAAATGAACTACCTTGATACAAATCTGAAATTCCAATAAAATTGTTCTTCAAATCCCCTAAAAAGTCCTTACAATTTGCTCTAGAATGCTCTAATGCTGTTGTCTGTGTTCAACACAGCTGAATAGGGCTTATAAAGGCAAAAATCTGCATTTTTTCCACTTTTTGGCACATTTCAAGCATAGCACAAGTTAAACCCTCGGATCAATGAGTAGCCACCAAAAAACTCACCGATTTATATCAAAAACTTGGTAAGTTAAACTCACAAAAACTCAACTCTAGTAAATTTTAGCGAGTACTCGACAACTTGTTGAGTCTACAAACTATGGGAAAAAGTACTATAGTAAGAGATTGTTACTCCTTCCCCAATGGGGAAGATCACCATGACCTGCACTGTAATATGACTGGTTAGCAGTTAGCACAAAACACAATTTAAACTCACAAACCCTGGTAACTAAGCTTTTATTGTTTTCCTAGGTTAGAGGTGTGAATTTCATTGCCAAGATATTCATTTCCGATTGCAGTTTGATCTTTTCCTTCTGAGATTTTTTTCAAGTTGAAGAATAATTTTTTTCTTGGAGTTGAATTCCTATCTGTTGTGACCTAATTCACACATCGCCCCATTGCAAATGGGGACCCCCAGTAATTTGCTTTTTGGGGTTTTTCCTTCCCATCACAGTTTCATGAGTCATTGTTTTTAGAGCTTAGAGTTAGAGTTTCGAGAAGTCATCCAAGCCAAGTAGAGAAGCCAAGCCCGGAGCGGTACCTAAACATTGTCAAAGTGCTCAGAAGGTCCGGAGGACGAGGAACACCATTACTTTCAGTCAATTCTGACACTTCCTACTTTTTAGGGATTCTACTTTTTTGCTTTTTGCTTTTTCATTTTTGGCACTTTTGGGCCAATCTAAGATTTACTATTTTTAGAAATTGTGCTTTTTGCTGTTTGCTTTTTTCTATTTTTAGCAATTTCTATTTTTAGAAAGTGCCAAGGTTCCACTAGTCATGGAGTCAATTTTTTTATCTTCGGGATCACAGTTTTGCACCTCTAAAGGTAAAAAGCAAGGAAAAATCTCTGAAAATCATGCAAAAATCAGAGAAAATCATGAGAAAATCATGAGAAAAGCAATAAAAAAATCACGAAAAAATCAAGGCATATGGCGAGGGTTTGATGATCCAGGAAAAGACAGACAAGTATGAAATTCATGGTGATCAAGGATGGAAAATCCGCCCAAGGATAAAATGCTTCCAAGTCCGCCCCACCTCAGAGATGGATGTGGCAAGACAATGATGAAGTCCGCCCTTGCCATGGAAAACTAAATGGAAAGCCTACCTCAAAGAACGCCCCAACCTTGGATAGAACACTCCAAAGTCCGCCCAAGCCTTGATAAGGAGATGGCAAGAAGTTGAGAAAGTCCGCCCTACCTTGGCAAGAAGCTAGCAAAGTCCGCCCAGCCTAGAAGAAGAAAGAAATTTCACAAAAATGGCTAAGTATGGACGCCTTGGGAGAAAAACTTAAGAAATTTGGCTAAGTATTAATGCTTTTAAGGAGAAAATTTCACAAAAATGGCTAAGTATTAATGCCTTGAGGAATAAAATTTTTAAAAAAATGGTTAAGTGTCAAAGGAGTAATGGCAAGCACATGTTGAAATCCACCTTGACACCCAAGAAAAGATGGCGAGACCAAGGTAAAGTCCGACTTTCCTTGAGCAAGGCATGTCCAAGGCTGAAGAAAGTCCGACTTGGATAGAAAGAAGAATGTCCAAACCATTAGCAAGTCCAACCTTGGCATGAAGACAATAAAATCTGCCATAGAAAAGAAAGAAGGCATGAAAAACTCCAAGAAACGACGTGAAGAATAATGAAGATGGCCATGAATAAAAATGAAATTCACCATGATTCCAAAGAGTTGGAAAAATAAACTTTAATACTTAGAATATTTTTAATATTTTCCAACACCTAGAGAATTTTCGAACTTGGAAGAAACATCTGCAAGATTGCACGCCAACTCAAGAAGATTTTGGCTAAGGATGGTGAATGAGTAAAATTAGAAAGTTGTTTTAAAGATTTTCGATGAAGATTGAATTTGCCATTTTGGACGAAATAAAACAAGTCCAGGTTCGATGGATTAAAGCAAAAAACATGAATTTGCTAAAATAATCGAACCTTTCAACTTTATAAAGAGTTCAGATTGTCATTATCAAATCATTCTTCTCCAAGTTCGATGGTGAGAGATTCTAACTCTCTCGAAGACTATGACAAATAATTTCTTGAAATAAGATTCTGGAGAGATTGAAAGAAAATTCTTGGAGATTAAGTGATTTTTTCAAAAGAGAGGACAAAGAACGAAGTGAATTTCTGAGTTGGAAGGCTAAATTTACACAGAATAGCTTGCCTTTTTGGAGATAAAGACAGAATCGTCGAAATTTAAATCTGAATTGAAGTCAAAGTATATAGTTTCAAAGGTTAAAATCTAAATTTGACGAATTCTTTTCTATTCACTCATTTTGGCAAGAATTTATTCAATACTTAGTCGAATTATTACAATTTCAGTCTGCTTTTCTGCAGAAATTAATTTTTCCACAGGCTAAAACTAAAATTTTCAAGCTAAAGTCCAAGAAAATCAGATTTAAAAGTCTTCGCACTAATGATAATCCTTTTTATTGCAGGTTAATGACCACCCGGAGAGAATCATAAAAAAAGGCGCAGATGAAATTTGCCAGCAAAGGATTGCAGCCCAAGTCCAAAATTAATTCTAAGTGGAAAAATATTACAGACACCGATCTCAGGCATGTGGACTTCGAAGAATTCAGGAAAAGAATGTACGGACACAATGGATTCCTGCCGACACCAATCGCTCGCCGGATGATGAGGAATAGCATCGTCAAGGCAACCGGATTTCCACCTACCATGCAATGTGTTGAATTAATGGTGGAGTGTGCTATCCATTATGATGCATAGAAGATGCAGATTATTGCACCTAATGGGAGGATATTAGCTCATCTTGGAGAATTGGCGATCCAGGAAGCATTTGGCATCCCGCCATACAACTGGACTTCATACAAGACTAAGGTGGATGCTAGAAAATTATATGAAGACCAGTCCGAACTCTGTGCCACAAACATTAACAAGACATGGCTGGAAAAACTGAGGGGCTCTGCCAAGAAAATGCCCAAGAAGTTGCATCGTACAGACTTCAAGGAAGATTATGGGGACATTATTTTGTTATTAAACAGAATAGCTAGCAATCCTCAAGGCACGCCTTTTGAGACGTGGATGTACTATTTCATTGATGAAATTACCTCAGGCGTTAGGATGTTCAACTGGTCCCGGATGATTAGTGATAATCTACATGAGCAGCTACTTAATCTGGAAAGGACAAAATCATTCCACATGAGCTCCTACATCATCTATCTGTTGGCTAGGACTTACAGATATTCAGGACTAATATGCAAAGGCGTAGTGGGAAATGGGGAGAACGAATTTAAGTCATATGACTGTTACCTGCAGCTGCAGCTCAGTGCGAAATCTTGCTTTAGACAAGCACATGATGCTTTTCTCATGTACATTACCAAAATACTTCAAGGAGGAACTCACTAGAGGCTAACTCATGAAGCTAAAAGCCTGATTAGCAAATATGGATCCTAGTTTATCCAATTTCCAAGATTCACGTACATAAGGATTCAGGGATTCACTGGAAGACTTTACCGACTTCCAATTTATCCTACCAATAGGATGATTTTGCTAGAAGTTCTAAGGCAGCTAGAGACATACCAAGGCTTCCAGAGAACGAAACAGAAGGCAGCCGTTACATTTCCATTTTTCATTGGAAACATGCTGGAGTCATGTCCATTAGCACAAGCAGCCAAAAGTGCCAGGCTGGAGATACAATGGTATCCGTTCACAACTTACCGGTCCAAGGCCAACTTTAACCCTCATCACCACATTTGGACCGTGGATGGAAAAAGGTATAGACATAAGGTCGACCTGGAGGATTTTTGGGCAAATGCTGCAGACGAATATGAAATCAGAAAAAGATTATGGTCCAGACTGCTGGTGGACTTGATCAAAGCGACTGACCTTTGCCGAGTGCCTGATCAGCTGGAAGATGATGGGGAGTATGTCCAACTGTGCTTTGACGAGAGATGGCCTCTTCCTGCGGTGAAATGGTCAGAGCCTGAGCTTGCAGATTTAACCACATTAATGAGGCCAGTGATCAAGTTTACTCAGTGGTGGGTTGACCAACAAATCCAGGAATTAAGACGGAAAAGAATAACGCTCACTTATGACTTGCAGGATGAGACAGAATCATACTCCTCGAATGCAGGAGCATCCCATAGTGCCGAGTTGATTGAAATTACCAACTCCAAGAAAAGGAAAGAAATAGCTACAAACGCAGAGCCTGTTCAAAAGAGACAGAGGGTGGAGCCATCTCATTCCGCTGCATCTAGAAACATTGATGAGATAGTGGCTGTGGTGGATAATTCATTGGCCAACATGAGAATTCCTTCTCCAGTTCCTGAAGGTAATATTGAGCCAATTTAGCTAGATGATGGCGAGCCCCCATCTCCTACGAGCACAGAAATACTTGGTTCAGAAAACGAAATGGATATCCAGAATGATGAAATTCAAGAGGGAATAATTTCCGCTCTCAAAGGAATTTTGGATACTCCAGGAGGAGAAAATGTTCAGGAGGAAGAGGGCATTGAACAGCCCACCATTCCTGACTAGTTGAAGGAAAGATTGAAGATACAAGTGCCAGTTGAAACTCAAGAGGAAGATAACACTGCAGACTTCTTGGCTAGGTTAGAGCAAGTTGTCGTAAAGAAGCCAGCCAAGAAATTCAGAGAGACGAAGCCGACTGCCGCTCTGTACAGATTGTTGTGCCAACAGTTGATAAGACACAAGATGATATTGCTCCCAATGAATATGCCATTACCACTATTGACTTGGGCCCAACAACAAGAGGCCAGGAGGTCGAAGTGTTAGATAACTCAGTTTCTACTATCAAAGCAAGACTGGAGAAAGAAGTGGCAAAGAAGAAGGAATATAAGGAGGTCGAGCGCCTGAAGGAGTACATTCAACACCTGACCAAACCGCTCGATCAGGGTAACACAGTAGCTCCTCCTCTTCTAAACTCCTCACAAGAAACAGCCAAGGACATTGAAGAAGATATGGTCACAGCTAAGGAAGCTAAGGAATGGATGGCAAATAAAAGCACGGAAGCGGCTACATTTATGGAGAGATTGACACTAGCCTATGGACAAACTTCCTCGTTTCTTTCTAGACTTGTTATAGCATAAGTTTGGGACAACCTCCCAGACATTCAAGGGAGGATCATTCCCTACCTCAGAGTGTTGAAGGGAGTTCCAAAACTAGAGTTAGTCGATGAGAAGATAATTGCAGCAGGCACTGCTTATGACTTCCACACTTGGTATTGGGCGTTAACAGCACGGAGTAAGGTCTTGGAGAGAGCAAAAGCCAATGGACTCAGAGTTGAGGAACAAATCAGAGAAATTCAAAATAAGATTTACATCATAGCTGCGAATATGTTTAAGAAAGAATTCGTCCGAGAAAATGACATGCAGCTAGAGAATCTAAAGCGCAGAGTTCAGGAAGTCTTCTTCTCCAGCATAGAATCGATTTTGAGACAAAACTTCACTAGGGTGACTAACCTCTTATCCATCTGGGATGCCTTCATGAAACAAGAATTGGAATGGGAAAGTGCCTTTGCCGGATATGCTAAAGATTTGGACAGGCTAGAATTCAGGATAAACATGCTACCACCGGTCACGATGGAGGAGGTCATCTCGATCGTGTCCAAGATCATTGAACATACTGCCGCCCAAGAGGATAGAGATGCACTTCCTTGAAAGTAGCTCCAAGCGCCACTTGTCTTACATGCAACTAATGTTAATGTTATTTTTGGAAACCCTAATTAGGGTTGATATGTCTTGATCTCGGCCGTTAATTTGTTTTAATCTCGGCCTTTCATTTATTCTCAAAAACTCTATATAAACTCTTGCTCTCATTTTCATTTGTGTGAAGAGAGTTTATGAAATTGTTGCGTATAGCTACTTCAAATAATAAAAGCTCTTATGCATGATTTGCTTTGAATCACTTTTATTGTTAAGTGGTAGCAAGGTTACATATCTCCTTCAACAATAGATTAGAATTAGAATAGAATTTGATTTGGATGTATGTTAGATGAATGCAAGATTTGATAGTATTGATTTGTGGTGAAACTTAGCTCATACTTTCTTTGAATAGATGATTTTTATTCAATGCGTAAAGTTAGCCTGCGCTCATAGTTGTGAATGCTTAACTTATGTCTGGATGAGTATTGTTCAATTTGATAGTAATTCTTCCCGATGTGAAAATCATAAGCACACCCCTTGAAGATTGCACCCACTTTGTGTAGTTGTCCTAGCGAGGCGAAGCAAAGTGTGGTTATTAATTTCACCTAATCTCTACCATCTCTTGAATTCATAGAAATAGTATAGAGCCTCTATACCCTCATCCTTTTCCATTTTTTTTTGAAAATTCAAAACAACAAAAGAGAGCATTATTGTCAAATTAGTCTAAGTCCTAACTAGTAAGAGATTTGTTAACGTAAGTCCCTTTGTGTATTACCAGCATATCACAACACCCATTGAGCTTATCCACACGTCAAGACCTGACAAAAGAAACCTTGGAATCACCATGTGATCTTCTCGCAATCTTAGCATACGCGGTGGTTTTTCAAGAGAGGATAAAGGGTCTTTGGACTTTTTATTCTAAAGTGTTTGGTGGATGATAAAACGTACACCAACACTATCTTAAAGAAGTACAATGTATAAGACACATGAGAAGTACAATCTTATGACTGACTATATACTATACAGCTTTGGTTTAAAGCTATGTTACCGGTTTGGCCCCTAGATAGCCTGAGTTCCAATCCAATCTAGCTTGAGTTCAGGGTCCAAATCCAATCCCCTATGGTTTTAGGCAAGGTCTTGCCCAAAGTCTGTGGGTCCGCCCTAGACAAACCCGAGGGGGATTTGGGCAAATTCAACGGAAAACAAGAGAATTTTGCTTTTTCAATTTTTTTTCAATTTTTTTGACTTTTTTGTTTACTCTAAAAAGTTTCATTCACCCCCCTAACCCTAAAATATTGTGCACCATGAAGGTTTGTGTGGCTTTGAAGATCTTAATTTGGGTCTTATTGTGAATGCAAAATAATGTACGCCATGAAGGTTTGTGTGGTTTTGGAGGTCTTAATTTGGGCTTGGTGGCTATCGCCCTCAGACCCCCATGAGGGGCGTTGCCCCCAAACCCTTGCGAGGGGCACTGTCACTCAACCCCGTTTGGGGCATTGCCCCCAAACTCCAATTGAATTCATTTGATTTTCCAAGAACTCTCCAAATCCAAGTTTCCAAGTTTTCTTACAAGTCTTCATCTATAATATCGTCATCCAATTGGACAATCTTCCCTGATGTTACTTGATGCTTACTTGCAAGGAGAAATGCAGTAATGTAGTTAATTTTAATATACAATCTATATCATGACATTCAAGTTTGACTAATTGACATTCTGATATTTTATTTTATTTTATTTTATGGTGATTTTGTTTATTATACAATATATGATGCTATGTGTGGTATTTTGAACTTAATTATTGTTGTAAATATGTATATATTTTTTATTTTTATATGTTTTTGTATGGATGAACCCAAAATGAACCCAACCCCACAAAAAATTTGACTGAACCTGTGAACCAAACCCTTGAACCCGAACCCAAACCAGTAACTTAGGTTTAAAGTCTACAAATTCCAGATTGACAAATTAAACAGTTGACACTTGATTCAGTGCTCATCACATCTCTATCCCACATCTAGGGACTTCCCAACAAAAAATAACACATCAATTAGTAATACATCACACAACCATAGCGAACTTGATTCTACATTATCTAGTGACCTTAATTCTGGCATGATTTTGAATCTGTCCCAATGGTTATGTTGAGGATTTTTATATGACTTCAATACAAACTTCTTTAAGATTCAGAATTGAAAGGTGCACTTACACCTTCATGATCTTCAACTGGATAATGTAAATACTAAATATAGATAAACAGATGATAGTCCAGTTGACCTTAATAAATAATTACAACTTAAGTGCATGATGGTAACTTTATTCTATGTAGCCGGTTCTTCAGGTTCTGGCCCGGGTCCTGGTCCGGGTTCGCCCTGGGTCCGGGTCTTGGTCCGGTCCTTCTGCTGGTTCGGCTAGGGTCCTTGCATTTGGGCCTTGGTTCGCCGGTGAAGAACCCGGGCGAACCCGAGCAGAACCCGAGCGAACCCAAGCAGAACCCGGGCGTCTGGGCGGCAAAAAGTGATTTTTTTTTGTTTTTTTTAATGTTTCCTTCCCTTTGACTTTGACCCACGCCCATGGGAACCCTAAAAGTGACCTCTAAAACATGTTAAACACCTAAACTGCCTCATTTTCATTCATTTGTTTTGCAAACAAGCATTTTCATTCCAAGAGGCTGACTTCTTATTTTAACTTGTTGGATTGACAAAAGGAGTTGAATATTGATTGTTGAAGCTTCTACAACGATTGCATTGCCATTCCTACAGATTTGCAAGTGTTCATTGGCTGCTACAAAGATTGTTGAAGATTATTTTTGCAAAAAGGTATGTTTTTCTCATTTTTTTCTCATTTTTTCATTCTTTTTTTTTTGTTTTACAAACAGAAACTTTGTTTTGCATCTTTTTTTTTCTGTTCTTCTATGAATGTATACATTGTGCAAGATTCAAAAGAGCTAGGTTTTAATTTTTTAAAAATTATTATATTTTGTTTTCATTCAAATTTTGAATGTGTTGTTTGCAAAACAAATTGCCATAGGAATCACAATGTCAATGGGTTCTACCTCCGGCTCCATAGCTAAACCAAACCCAAAGTTCAAAACAAATGCAAATTCTCCTCTATGGCAGTATGTTGAAATGATAAGACAGCTTCCAGGTGGTGGTGGTTATGTTTGGAAATGCAATGGGTGTGATGTTCAATATTCTAGTTCATACCATAGGGTGAAAGCACATTTGTGTGGCATAAGTGGAAAAGGCATCTCACCTTGCCCTGGAAAGAAAGATGCCCCTATTCAACCTGAGACAGTTGCAAAATACATTATGGAGCAAGAACTAGCAGATCAACGGGAAGCCCAAAAAGGAAATCACCCTTTGTCAAATAAAAAATCAAAGGGAATGCAGCCCCCATCTAATCCCAATCCCAATATTGTGGTAGAAGACCACCCATTTATGGCCATTCCAAATCTTCAAGCTCAAAGTGCACAACCTTTTGCAAACAAGAGAGCAAAGGGACCTTTGGAAGTTGCATTTCAAAATGAGAGTAGAGCCCTTGCCGACCAATGTGTAGCAAGATGCATATATGCCAATGGACTATCTTTTAATGTTGTTCGTTCTCCATATTGGAAAGAGATGTTGAGAGCGGTTAATGAAGCTCCAAAAGGGTACAAGGGCCCGGGTTATGAGAAGGTGCGTAGCACTTTATTGGAAAAGGAGGTTGAGTTGGTTGAAGATGCATTGAAGCCAATAAGAGATTCATGGGTTGAGACAGGTGTGTCCATTGTTTCAGATGGTTGGAAGGACTCAAAAAATCGGCCTTTGATCAATGTCATAGCGGTGTCCCCTAAAGGGGCAATGTTTTTGAAAGCCGTGGATTGTGAGGGGCAAGTAAAAGATGGGCAATTTATTGCTAATATTCTTATTGCAGCCATTGAGCAAGTGGGAGCCCGCAACGTTGTTCAAGTTGTAACGGACAACGCGAAGAATTGTAGAGCTGCAGGGTTGTTGGTTGAGGAAAGATATTCACATATCTTTTGGACACCTTGTGCGGTCCATTCACTCAATCTTATGCTGCAAAAGATTGGGAATAAAATTGAATGGATCAAACAATTGTATACTGAGGCTGAGGACATTCAGATGTTCGTCACCAACCACCACTTGTCTCAAGGGATCTTTAGAACATTTTCAAAATTGGAGCTATTGAAGGTAAGAGAAGTAATATTTACATTTGTCATTTTCTGATTTTCATAATTTGATTGTTCAATCTAATTTAAATTCTTCTTTAAAGTTTATTTTTAAATATTAATTATTTTTTTTAATTTGCAATAGGTTGCAGAAACCCGCTTTGCCTCTAATACAATCGTCTTGAGACGACTTGTGAAAGTTAGGCAAGCACTTTCTAGCATGGTAATTAGCACCAATTGGTCTATATGGAGGCAAAGCAGCACTGAAAGAGCAACAAGAATTAAGAGCCTGATATTAGATGACTCATGGTGGGATCGTGTGGAGTATCTCCTTAGCTTCACCGAGCCCATTTTGAGTATGATTCGCTATACTGACATGGACAAGCCATGCATTGGACAAATATATGATGGTATAGACTCAATGATTGAGAAGATCAAGTGCATCATAAATGCAAGAGAGCAAGACCCTGAAGAGACTTTCTTCAAACAAGTGCATACAATTGTTGAAGAAAGATGGAACAAAATGACAACTCCATTACACCTTCTTGCCTTTGCATTGACTCCAAAATACTACAGCTCTCAGGTTCTTTCACAACCAGGAAGGCTTCCTCCATATAGAGATTTAGAAGTGGCTGAAGGGTACAAGGCAGCATTTGTGAGACTCTTCCCTGATCGAGATTTGCGGAGTGTAGTCACGGATGAGTTCACTGATTTTGTGCACTCAAATCATCTAGATGTTGATGCCTCCCGTGATAGGTTCTTAAAGGATGTTCATTCTTGGTGGTACTTCCATGGACAATACTTCCAAAATTTGCAGCCCCTTGCAATCAAAATTTTATCACAAGTAAGTTTAATAAATTTTCATATTTTAGTTTTAAAAGTTTCATAATTCCATTTATAAATTTTTAATTGTTTACTTTGTCTTCATAGGTTGCTAGTTCATCCGCATCTGAGAGGAATTGGAGCACATATTCTTTCATCCACTCAGTAAAGCGCAATAAATTGCTGTCAAAAAAAGCGGAGAACTTAGTATATGTGCATTCCAACTTGCGTCTCCTTTCACACAAACAACCTAACTACAAGGACGGGGAGACGAAGTTGTGGGATATAGTGCCAGAGGATACTGACTTGGATGCTTGCAGTTCCCAACATATTGCATATGAGGATGAGGATATCCAACAGGGGCATGGGCACATTAGTAGTGCTAGTGATGGTGCCATTGGCACTTGTGATTCATCTAGTCTTCCTACTTCATCTAATGTCAATGTTGACATTGATATGGATGATCTAGAGAATCCATATGATGATTAAAACTTTGAAAGTGTTGTAATATTGAGCTTGAAGTTTGAACAATGAATATTTATCATGCATGTTTTAAATGACATTCAAGTTTATGGTGGTTTTGTTGTTTATATGATGTTATCAGTTATGTGATATTCTAAATTCTAATCCTATTTCATGCTTCTAGGCTGCATATATATATATATATATATATATATATATATATATATTACATATTTTGTAATTTGTACTAACGAACCCAAGACGAACCGAACCCACCCCCCAAAAAATTTTGCCGAACCGGCGAACCGAACCCCGAACCCGAACCCGAACCGGCTACTTAGACTTTATTGATGAATACTTTTCACAGCTTAAAAAAGTAGAGGAAAACTTGTGCTTCTCCATAGTCATTGCTTGAATTAAAAATGTTGACCTTGAATATTTTATCTGAGAGGTCCTATTATAAACGAGTTTGAATTAGCAAGTTTCCTGTTCAAATTTTTTATTTTACTTGCCATTTCTAAGTACCATTCTTTTGCTTTGAATAAATGTTTGCCAAAAAATCACTTTAACAGTATCCATATCAAATCATCTTCTTAAAGACAGCCCATGTCATTGCTAAAAGATGAATTTCAAACTAAAATTTTAACCATAACCACTCAAATATTTAAAAAATTATATATCTCCACACAAATGTATGTTTGTTTCTTTACAACTAGAATAGATTTTTCATCTTTTTAGACAAATCTACTAGATCTCTCACCAAAATTGTACTTGAAATTTTTTTGCAATTTTAATAGGGTTTCCAGTCAAGATTCATCCCATAGTTCTACACTCAAAACAATGGTTATAAATTTTAGTTTCACTGTCAATAAAAAGATGTCTGGCTATATTTAACTATGGAAATATCTCTAATAAGACTTGAAGGACATAACCATTAGAGAATAATTTCTTGCATAGCCACATTTGGTAGCCTTGCAATGATTTTTCTATCACCTTAATAGAGGTTATACGTGTAGTAGGTTAATCCTCAATCTAGTGACAACTTTGGATTAGGAGTATATAGGATAGTAGGATACTACTTAAGAACTATCATGTCAACCAAGCCATGTCCATAAGCTTTGAAAAATAATGTTCTAATTTGGGTGTGTCTAACTTACCTCTTAGCAAGCTCTGTATTAACATATACCTCTGTATTTGCAAGCTCCAAAAAGTGTAAATACAGACTAAGACAGATATGTGTGTTTGACTAACCTGCAGAGCCAACAAATTTCACCTGCCTTGAACCGCCCATTAAAGTGGTCTACAGAATTTACACCATTTCCTTTGCATTGCGAGCATTGCACCATTCCTGAAATATCCAAAAAAACACTTAAAATATTTTCATGTGCAGAAATGACACACAAAACTCAAGATAAAATCAACTCTAGCTGGAAAGTATAATATAGAAATTGGCTGAACTACTTTTGGGGTAAAAGATACAAAGTATATAGCAATTCTGGACAATATGCATGCAATTTATCCAGAACACAGAAAGAATAATAATTATACTTAGATGCTTTATTGTTGATCTTTCACCACCATCCTTACATCATCTGGTCAATTAAATGTACACATAATTTTGCACTAATTTTTCAAATGCCCTTCTATCAGTTCATTTTTCTAGCAAAAACAATGACTCTAAAGCATGTTTTTATAATCGACCATTCCTTCTAACTCTTCAATATTCTTCTTCATTTGTGTCAATAAAGGAAATGCTCAGTAGGTTGTGCCAAGAAACTGTTGAACACCCGGAATACTGACAAGGGGGGGAGGGGGTGAATCAGTATTCATTGAAATTCATTAACCTTATCAACTTAAACACTTATTCAATGCATCACATTAACTTTGCAGTAATGGAAAGGAACATAGAAAGCATGCATCACATCAAAGAACACAAGAACACCAAATTTACGTGGAAAACCCAAAAACGGAAAAACCACGATGAGGATTAGCTCACTATATATTATAACCGGTTATAAGATATTACAGAATGGCTCACTGCCAGGACTCACTGTCCAGAGGACCCACTGTCTAGAGAATAGAAGGAATGGCTCACTGTCAGGATAGAAAAGAGGGTGGCTCACTGCCAAAGATTTAAATTGATACAATGCATCCACAATATGTTGGAGACAGTTCCAATTAGGCTCTGTAAGCTGACTTAACACACTTCATGCTTCACAACTATCATACTCTGCTCTATCACATTACATTCGCATCACACTCTATCACTTTCACATCACATTCGCACACTTATCATCCATCAAACATATATATCTTCAACACCAAAATGAACTTGCATTTATATGCATTACATTTGCGAACACCTACAACATCAATTAGGTCGACCTAATTAGATGTACCGTGCAATACCTCAATCTATCGACTCAAAACTCAACCACAGACGCTTCGCAGAATAATCCAAAACATGTGACACATTAAAATATGTCAACAGGGACCTATAACTATTCCCATAAGTCCAATCCAAACTTACTTTAACTCCACACGACCTCAAACCCTTTAGGTCAGAACCACTGGTGAAGCAACAATGGAATGTACCAACTATTCATCCACAATTCAACATGCGTACCTCCAAAGCACTTGCTACATGGAACAAAGACACTTCTGACATATGTAAACACTCCCTCAAAACCGAATACCATAATAATCATCCGCGGTGGAATGCGGAGCATTCCAATCAAGTACTCTGTCACTGTAACTTTGCCATATCCAGAGCGACACACTGTCAACTCCAACTTCAACTGCGGAGGGCTTCAAGATGTGAAACCTTGGATTTAGATTCCTTCAACATGTACCAAAATTACCTTAGAATTGCATAACCAAATTCTTCATAGCGGAGCAATGCGAACCACGAAACAAGTTCACTGTACACCGAAAGTTGTACTCTGGGACTAAGGCAATTCTGCAAGACATTTGATCTATTCAGAACCAACAAAACTACAACTATATAATGGGTTGTCATCACTAAATTCAATCATGCTCATCAAACACCAGCTATACATCAATGTTGATACTACAACAATGTTGACCTCAATGTTGACATCAATGACAACACCACAGTAGCATCATCTACCATACATCCACCAATCTTCTCAATGACAAACTTCCAACAGAAAGCACTGCCACAAATCAATGTTTTACTTCTCTATTTGGTAGAGATAAAATATTTACTTTAATTTTTCCCTCTACAAATAGTTGCACACAGTACTAATTCCTAAATGTTTTGTGTAATTTAATATATAAATCAATGCAATTAAGGCTCCTCCCTTACGTTGACAATGAGTTTGCAATCCAATCTTTGAAATAATAATACTAGGAATGGATCCCAATGCAATCTTCGTGCAATACAAAGGTACAATTGAAACAAAACTAGCAACAGAATCAATTCTTTTGTGTGATCCAAACAAATGCTTCTAATTCACAACAATATTTTTTAGAGATTTTGGCTCCAAGTCTCTTCAATAGAAAGATGCAAAGAACACAGTGGTGGGTGGCTGGGTGGCTCTGTGTGAGTGTGTAGCACAGCACTTAAAGGCTAAAATTAGAAAATCCCATAAGTTAATGATGACTGTGATCCAAAATTTGAAATAATAATACTAGGAATGGACCCCAATGCAAATATTTTTAAAGATTACAACTGCAACCACTTCTCTATGATAGAACTCTTGTCTGTGGGTGTGGGTGTGTGAGAGGGGTGGAAGTGGGGGGCTTGTTTTAAGCAAAACAAATGCTTCTAATTTGTGCAGCAATAATTTTTAGAGATTGCAATCCACATCTCTTCAAGAAAGAGATGTGATGGAGCTTCCAAAATTTGCTAATTTGTAAGCAACTCGTAGGCCCTATGGGCATTCAAAACCCTTATCCCTGTGAGTGAGTAGGGTTTTTGCTTGTAAAATCTTTCAAGTATTCTAACGCTTCGTTGACCTACTTTGCCAGTCGCCAGTTCATTTAGTCATTCTTTAAGCCATAGTGCACGTTAGTTTACCGGCCCCTTTGGTTAGGAGCATCGGTCATCCAGTCGTCCCATCGACCTTAGTCATTTCCTAAAGTCGGGTCTTAATCTTTCTTGATGACTTAAGCTTAAGTCGTCAACTTGCGAGGGTCATGTCACCATCGGCCTAACAAAGGCCCTTTATTAAATGCTAACCTTGTCGTGCATGCAAGTTTTGAGATTCGAGGCTGTGGGAAAAGATCCTGACCATACCCCACTAGCTCGCGGGCGATAAATGCCAGCTTGTTAAAAGTTGTGAGGTCAACGAAAGGAAGACGCATGTCTTCATACAGACGTGGGGCCCAATCTCCACTATCAAGCTTATGGCCTGTGGTTCCAAACTGACGGCCAAGATCAAATCTCGAGAACAATCTCCACCGTTCCCCGCTGGTTCGCTAGAAAAAAATGAGTGCTCGTTAAAAAGCCGCGAGATCAGCAAGATCTCGACACATGGACCGATCTACTCAGTTTGTGAGATGGATGGAGCCCGCTGACAGAGAAAGTTGCCATCCGAGATGGGTTAACACCATTGGCTGAAGACACATCAGTGAAGCACCACTGGATTTCAAACCTAGTCAACTTAAAGGGAGTCATTCGATTTGCCATCTCGTCGTGAGATCAATGACATGTATTCAAAGTTGATATAAGGCACGTGATAGTCGTTTTCACTCTGTAACCAGTGGGCATTAATGATATACTCTTTGCAAGTGTGATCAAATTGATCTCCGTGCATGTGGAGACTTAATTGTTGGCAATCATGAAGTGCAATCTGCAAATTTCCATGCACTTGAGAATTAAACGGTGACAATACACATGCCAACGAATTGCCCAGTTTGCACGTGTGTTTTTCATTAAGCATCGATGATTTATATCATCACTTTGCTCAATAAATAGAAGTGATGAGTTTCTCTTTTCACCATAGCAATTAAGTTGTCAAGTCCTCAAGTTTGTGCAAAGAACCGAAGTTTGAGTGTAGATTTCTTTGTACCAAAATGAGCAAGGCTGGCACCCCGTCTATTCCAATGCGAAGGTCTGCTAGATTAAATCTCCAGGAACCCGCTTGCATAGAGTGTCCGCAAGAGCGTCCACGACAAGGAATCTTCGCCTATGATTACCAGATGCAGCCGCCGATTAAAAAACCAAGCTACAAGCTCGGGAGTAATGGGAAAGGAGGAGGAAGCTGCTAGGCCATCCGACAGAGTGCAGAGAAAGATTAGATATGGCCATGGCTCATTTGCTCGACAAAATTCTCCTATTGATGCTACTAACAATTCTTCTCATAGTGAAACAGAGACAGATTCTAGTTACCACCGGTACCTAGCGACCTTGGGTCGGGCTTTATCCCCTGAGGCGGAGGTGCTATCTATCCCTCCTTTGGCTATCAGGACTCCGACCGGGCGGGATGCTGTTGTGATGAAAGAAGATAAGGTCGAGGAAGGGATTGAAGTCTCATCCCCAACCCTTGCTACTACGCGAAGCGGCCGTGTGTACTGAGGTGCGCGTGTTGCTGGTAAGAGGGCTTCTGGTTTGTGAAAAGGTGGTTGCTAATGAAAATTTTGTGTTGATAAATGATTTATGTGGTTGTCACTTTCTCTCTCTACGTGTGTGGCAAAATTTTGGGGCATTGAATGTTGACTGTGTGCCCTCGTGGCGGTTTGGGCATTGGTTTCGTTGCTTACTTGGTGGTGGAGGAAGATTTTGGCGGCACTTTGCTTCTTCCTTATGACGGCTATGGAAATTTTGCTTTCCCCTATCTCAACAGAATTATCATGTGGGGAATTTTGGAAATGCAATTGAAATGCGACACGAAATGAATTTTTTTTGTAATGTAACTGCAATTTGAGCCTGAAGCTTGTTGGCTCCCTTATTCTATAAAAGGGAATTCAAGGCTCATTTGTAGGGGGTTCCAAATTTCCTGAGTCTTCAGTCTGATACATAAAGGGTATATAATATAGGAATACCAAGGGTAGTAAGATTGTCTTGGGTTTTGAACTTTACATATGAAAATCTTAAATGGTTATGTAGAAATTACTGATATCGAAAGTAAATTTCATATATAGTTCATATGCTCTTCTCTATAAATCACTCTGCAAATTTTGAATACAATATCAGGCGTATTTGGTTCATCTTCAAATGTTCATTTGAATGTATGCCTTCGTTTTTTCTTTGATTCAATGAATCAACTAAATGTTTAAGTGAAGACATAGATTTGTGGTGATTTATTGAGAATTTGGTAAGAAGTGATGAATTATATGCAAAGAGTTTCCATAATGCAAGTCTTTATGGAAATAGTCCATAGTTATCAGCTTTAAAGAATTTATGCATGACAGGTCGTAATATGTATGACTCTATTACCCAATTGATGAAGGCACTAGTCTATTTGTCTTGGTATTTACCTTTTGAGTGATAATGAAGTATTGGACTGTCGATTCAAGGTTAGAATACAAATCTCTTAAAATTACCTATAATGAAACACGTATGTGAAGTATCTTCCCTATTCCTGGTAAATCAATAGAAGTTCGCTTAAAGACTGGCCAACCTTTGAGTGAGTTGTGTTGCTTATCACTTATAGGAACTGATTTGTGATTTGCTATGTCATTTATTGAGGTAGTCAAATGAAATGATAAAGGGAACACCCTCCTAGGTCCCACAGAGCCTGAAGTGCAGAAGATCTCAGTCTTTGACTGAATCTTGTTAGTCGGCCATTCACTGTAAGGGTCTTGAACATAAGAATTGGCTATTTTTTAGAGATTTCCTTAGGTGTACTGGGAAAAACACCAACAAGATGCTAAGAGTTGTGTGTGTGTATGTGCATGCATGTAGGTGGCTCTATATGTGTGGTGTGGGTGGATATGTGGATGAGTGTGGGTGAGTTGTCATGCATGTGTGTGTGCATGCACACGCATATGGGTGCATGTATATGAGTGTGTGTGATCCAAAACATGGATCTGAGATACGATGTAGAAGTCAGTTGTCTATCCACTTTCAATCAAGAAGAAATTTCATTAGTACCTTCACAAAGGAGATCCCATTTCATCAGTTTCAGAGCTTAAGGAATTTGTATGCAGGCCAAATTCAAAGTTGGGATGATCCACAGCATCCCAAGGAAGAAAATTGACACATGTTCAAGTTTCTAACCTAAGTGTGTTCTCAATTTTAGTGAATTTGCCACTTTCCACAAGCAGCAAACTTGTCAAATACCATGGTAATCTCATTAAGGATTGCAGCAACACACTTTCAACCCTAGCAGAACCGGTGATTTCGTCACAAGTAATACAAGGGTTGGAATATGAATGGTTTCGACATTTCATTTTAAATTCTATGCACTAATTTCAATGTTTGGAGGCAAGAGGAATGTGTAGGAGTCAATAATACTCAATTTTAGACATGGTATAGGGGTTGGAACTCATGTTTTCCGCTTAGAGTTATCCAACTGCAACCAAATGGGTGATCAGCCCACACAACCACATAACTCTTAGATCCCAAAAACTAAAACAGGCAAACTCATCATCACATTAGTGACCTACAAACTAAGATATCAAAAACGATAATCCTATAGACAATAAGACTCAAACACCAAATCAACCATAAATCTAATTTGCCAAACATGTCTACAAATGAGTAAATAGTCAAGGAACCAAACAGGCATCCAAGAAATAAGAACAACCTCCGAACACTAAACCACACCACCACCAAACAACCACATACATGATCATGTTGTGTCAATCCTCAAATGTACTTGCATATCCATGATAGAATAATCATCAACAATGTTGTATTTGCACTCAACTCTCACCAACACGAGACTCCAAGTCTCCACACGTGTCAACCCATGTCCTCAAATTAGAAGACAACCTATGTACTTGTCACCATCAAAGTCCAACTCTAAAAAACACCTATAAATCTATATTGAGAAGCACCAAAACTGATAATCATTTGTACCATCATAGATATCACATAAAAATATGTACTCCCTCAAGGTTTCGCCTCTTGACTCGTCCATATGCTCACACAATCACACCCCAAATCTCAAGCACCTACAAGTGATCAAACAAGTACAAACCTCTCTTTACACCACAAACTAAAAATCTACCTGATCCACTATGTAGTACATTGCACATGCTCTCCAACGGCTATTTGAAATCGAAAAATTCAATTTTGTATGCAAAAGTTATGACTAGAACTATGTATAAGGGAAACATCTAAATTCTAGGCCCCAAAAACTGATGAAAATAGAAAAATCATGGAACCAAACATGTACCACTGCATAGTGCTCGAAGAGAGCTTTCCATTGACTATTGGAAATCAAAAATTCAACATCCTGGGTGAAAGTTATGCTCGATTGGAAAAAGTTGTCAAATTACACTTATAGGAGTGGTTGGCGGCTAATCGACGACCCACTGACGACAATGGCACATCGGCAACGCTCAGGTCGTGCTCCACCCATGGCGCAACCCAAGGAGTGGCGGATTTCAATTTTCTTTTGAAGTCGTTTAAAGAATATGTTTCCCCACGGTGGGGGCTAGGGCATCAATTCCACAACGGACCCAATGGCTAAGCCCCTGCTGACACCTGCACCCAATCGCCGACTGACGGGGCCCAACCAGGGCTGACAACCCCATACTCCAACCCAATGGCTAGCATAGGCCTGCCAAGGGTACAAGGGTCTGTGGAACCTTCTCGCTTCCCCCCAGCCACCCCACCCCCTCTTTAAACCCTTTTTTTTTTCTAAGAAAATTTAATTCACTAGATTAAAAAATTATTTTCTACAAATTCAACTTGCAGTTGACCCATACAGGTAGGGTTGTGGGATAAAAAAAATTGCATTTTTTTCAATGGCCAAAATAGGGAAAATTTTATATGAATTTTCGTTTCTCGGCCATCCTGGATCTAATGGTGAGGTTCGTTTAGTCTCAAAAGGTCATCTGTGAAACTTCCCCTACAAAATCCTCATATGAAAGCCCATTCTAGGAAACCCTTTTGACCCAAATTTCTCAAACCCTAGATCTACAATAAACCTAACAAATCTGCAAAACCCAAAAGCCCATATCTGCCAATCAACACCTACACAATGTGTGCATACCTTGTAATGCCTCAAATCTTTCCTGCATAGCCATGGATTCAACTTTGCACAAGATCTACTCAAACAAGGGTTATAACAAGACCTGGGAGCTCGCACCTCCCACAACCATGAAAGTTCCGCTATGACTTGTTAAGAAAAATGCATAATACCCACAATGTTTAATCCATTTCCTACATAACCCCATGAAAGAAAAGTATGCATGCAAGCTTATAGAATAACCATAATGCAAAGATCAAATAGACAAGCCACAAGATAACACAAGATATACCCTGAGAAAACCCTCAAAAAGGAAAAACCTAGCCTCCAAAAGCATCCATACTCCATCTATTATTCAGCAATAAAACAATACATGCACTTATAGAGTTACAATGAATACTTTTGAAACATCAAGCTCCTCCAATGTGTTAGATTTATGAACAGAAATGCAAATAAGCAGAAATACAACACAGATTAAAGAACACGGTGATTTATCCTAGGAAAACCCTCATACTCGAGGGAGAAAAACCCAACAAAAAGATCTCTTATATATTAGAAGAATAAAGGCAAAAATCTGCTTACAAGACAGGCCTTACACAAGGCCGAATTCAATATAATGAATTGTAACACCTCTTCTTGATGCAAAGATACAAATGAATATACTTCTTCTTGAAATCTGATTTGCTGCTTAAAATGGCGATCTGCTGCTTGAAATGGCAATTTGCTGCTTGAAGTACAAACTTCTGCTTAGGAATGTGAATTGAAGAGAGAATGATTGTGATATCCAAATGATAGGCGACCTCTTCACTAGGTCGGCCCCCTTAGAAGATAAAAGATATTAAATATTATTTGAGACAAGAAGGCTGACCTGCCTTAAACAAGGATATATTAAGGAGAAAAATATCTCCTACAGCTACAACACTAACACAATGCACTCTCCATGTGTCCAAGCATGAATCCACACATTGCATGCCATGCTTCACACATGTACTCACAAGAGAAACTCAATACTATGATAAGCTGCTCACCCAGCCAACCTTAACCACTAGACATGTATTTGCTTTTACAGACACAAGCTCACACAAATACAACAAAGTAGTACGATAAAACCATGTGCCCCAAAACCATAAGTACACAAAACCATTAACTTCTCATTTAATATTGGGTACTAAGTTTGCACATTATTAAATATCTTTCCTCGAATATTAAATAATTATCCTATGTCTCCCGCACATAAAATAACTAACCAAATGTTACAATACAATTTTACAAGTGGCCCCAAATTATTACCTAGTGTGGCTAACCACATCTCCTAGATAAATTATGATTTAATTACAACATTATAATAAATCAATTTATGCAATATTGTACAACACCAAATCCTAACAATAGGTTGACTCAACAATGCCTTAATGACCTAGTTTTTGTGCAATACAGCCTCATACCTCACAAAAAAAAGTTGGAAAACAACTCACAAGAACTTACTGATTTGTATGAGACTAATGCTTATACTAATTGGACACACAAGATGAGGAGCCACCCTTGTTTATTGATCTGTATAGGATCTAGACTATTTGCAGAATTGAATGCTTAATTTTTACAATGATTATTCCAAGTTAATTAAATCAAAATTAACTTATGGAAATAATTAAAATGAAAGAAATAACAAAATGAAGGAATTAACAAACTAAGAGAAGGTGAGAGAGAAGAAGAGAAGTGCAAACAGTGTTTGATTACGGAGTTCGTCACAAACGTGACTACGTCTCCGGGTCCGCTCCAATAGAGAGACCGATCCGATTAACTCCAAAAAATCAATTACAAATGCACCACAACCATTCTTCAAGCACTTCGGCAGCGTAACCACGCTCTGACGTGCAAGAATGACTCAAAATAATCTCCTCAAGACCTTTATTCCCTTGTCACCTCAGCTTCAATACTTCATCAATACTTCACCTGAAAAAAAAGTGCCCAAGAACTCTTAGCCAAACTCCTCCCTATACCACCCTTTAAATACAAAAAAATGGATCAAATTGGTTACTAACCAATTGATTTACAATATTTTCCAAATCTCCCTATTTTACATAATATCCTCCATTATTAACATATTAGGATTATATTAATCCTTTCCAAGTATTTTTGACCCTTCAATTTTTCTTATTTTCGGGCTTTGTGGTTTTGGAGGTTTTGATTTAATCTTTAAAAAGTTTATTGTTTGTTTTTTTATTTTTAAATTAGGGAGTTTGTTGTATTTTAAGGTAGTCGGTTTTCAATAATAGGACAAAATAAACCGATGCCATTTATGTATTAAGCGCATTCGATGGCTCGTTGGTTAGCCAACCTTTGTTAGCCCGGAGGGTGCGGGTTCCAAACCCCCGCCGTCCATTTTAAAAACAAATTCAAACCGAATACATAACAAAACAAAACGGCCACTCAAAATAGTAAAGGCCACGTATGTGGTGGAACGGTCAGGTGGAAAATTCGCAGATGAGAGGTTCGGGGTTCAAATCCCCGAAAGATTTTTTTTTTTTTTAACAAACAAAACAACTCCAACCCGCCCAACGTTTAAGTGAGGCCACGTGGCACGCCAAGGAGGTGCCACGTGTCAACTTCTGATTCACTAACAGTGCTGACTGGACTCAGTGACTAAGCTGCCACCTCACTGCTGACTGCGTGTACGGATGTACGGAAAAGACACGTGTCACCATCTGATTGGCTCTGTAGGGATGACTCAACTGCCACGTGTTTCGCACGAATTCGTCCATGTGGATTCCGTACTGTATGGACGGTTTGCTGACGTCATCATCCTTAGTCACCTCAAAAGTCAACTCAAAACTTTGACCACTGATAACTCTCGCGTACGATGTCAGATTCGATGAAACGAACGCCGTCGGAATTGTCTCGATGAGCACTTCGTGATGATGCCAACTTCGACAACTTTTGACGACATCATTTTTTTCGCTTCCTGGACGCCCTTTGATTCGTTTGACCCAAGGTTTGACTGGCCATAACTTGCACAAACGGACTCCTTTTCGCTCCGTTCAAGTTGCGTTGGAATCGGACGCCGAGATCTTTCTGATGGTGAAGAAATATGGAGATTCAGAGACGCTTCAATTTCTACGAAAATATCCACCGGATCAGGCCTCCCCACTGAAGACCTTTTGGACCTCCAAAAGTGACATTTACTCGACATTAAGTGAGGACTTGGCCTCCCCACTTGTCCTGTATCCTCTGTACATCTGCATACCTGGCTCACAAGCACAATGAAGACTGCAACAATGTTGTTGAACATAAACATAACTTTATCACTTCCATAAGCATCTACATCAAATGTCGTAGCCACTAACCAACAAAAATTGACTAGCATCAAGCTGAACAATAATGCAGAAATGAAAGAGAATAAATCAACAACTTGTCGATCCTTCACAACAGGAACATTTTTACCCAAGGGAACCATCAATTCTTTCAATCATCATTCCCTCATGCTGTACTGCGGGTGCATCCTGCAACATCTGACCCTGGTTAGCTACTCCAAGTTCAAGTGTAGAACCACCTGTACTGACAGACATAAGAGTTAACTCTTTACTTGCATTAATTACCTTCTTTAACTGTCCTGTGTTTGCAAAAGAACGATCAGTCTTAATCCTGTGAGAATGTACAATATACTGAATGCCATCTTTAAACAAGTGATAATGATTCTTTTCCCTGTAGAAAATAGCTTTCCTGTCATATAAATAAGGGCTACCAAGCACTATCCCACAGATATCCAGTGGAACCACATCAAACTATACTTCATCCACAAACTTGCTAGTGATTGCGAATCTTAAGGTGCATTGTTTTGTTACTTGCAACTTATCATTTTCACAAATCCAGCCTAGTGGATAAGGTTTTTTATGTTGTGTAGTTTTTAATCCCAAGTTTCTTACAACACTTTCAGAAATCAGATTAACTTGAGAACCACTATCTATGAGTGCATCAATTTTACTGTTCTTAGCAACAACCCTTAAATGAAACAACTCATTCCTTTTCTTATCTTTAGGGAAATCATTAACTGTAGAAGTAGAAGCACAACTAGCAAAGGAAACACTGGAATTAGGAGCTTTACCTTTCAAACCCATAGCTGTTATCTTAGTCTCATCATCTGAATCTGAATCAAGATCCATAACAACATTTGTGGCTTTCTCCTTACCTTTTTGTTTCTGATTACGTTTTTGAGCCCACTTAGGCTTCAGTTCGGGATGTAACTGCCAACAATGTTCTTCATCATGACCCTTCCTGTCACAATGAGTGCAAGAAAGTTTCTCATCCCTCTTGACCGTAGCTGTCTTCTTTCCTTTCCCTGTCTCTGCATTTTTAGAAGATTTCTTTGCATCATTATCAACCTTATCAATAAAAGATCCTTTACCCCTTGACTCTAAGTGTGTAGCTTGAATAGACACTTCATCCAAATTACAAGGGTTCAAAACTAGAATAGAATGCCTAAGGTAGGAATGTAGACCTCCTATGTACTTCAACAACGTGTCCTGGGTGTACAAAGGAACATTCAAAGCAATAGCCTTTTTCCTAAATTCATGGGTGTACTCTTGGACAGTTTGACCTTTCCCTTGCCTAAACATTTGCCAGTCCATCATTAACTGTTGCATATGGCCTAGGGGATAAAATTGCTTCTTAAGAGCATTAACAAACTCTGCCCAAGTTAAACTGACTCTACCATGTTGTGAAATTTTTGCCTTATTCTTACTCTCCCACCAGGTTAACGCTGTACCTCCTAAACAAAGAGTAGCTAATTGGATCCTATCAACATCATCTAATAGGTTTTGGACTCTACAATAGACTTCAACTTGCTGAATCCAATCATCCAATTTTTCAGCATTAAGTTCACCACAATACTTAGGCAAGTCAAATTTTACATCCAATTTAATTTTAGGCTTATACCCACTCTTGAAAGGATTAAAAGAAGTAGAATGAGGAGAAGATGGAGAAGAAGGAGAAGAGGGAGGAGAAGGAGAAGAGGGTGGATCTGGTTGCTTGTCACTATCTCCATGTTGTTTCCCTTTCTTGTCTTCACGAACATCTTCCTTCGACGAACCTCCTTCACGATCCTTCCGCTCTTGTCTCTCTTGGAAAAGAATGTCCACCTTAGCCTTCATCTCAAGGAATGCTCTTCGAAACTCCTGCTCACTGATTTCTTCAGGAACCTCCATTCCAGAAACAGACATCTTCGGCAACGTTCTACGCTTCCCAATCTCAGGATCAAAGTCTTCGAGCTTGCCTTCACCCTTCTGAATCCTGGATCTCGTTAGCATTCAAGAAAACAACTGCAATAATAATCAATCGAGCTCTGATACCAACTTGATCTGTATAGGATCTAGACTATTTGCAGAATTGAATGCTTAATTTTTACAATGATTATTCCAAGTTAATTAAATCAAAATTAACTTATGGAAATAATTAAAATGAAAGAAATAACAAAATGAAGGAATTAACAAACTAAGAGAAGGTGAGAGAGAAGAAGAGAAGTGCAAACAGTGTTTGATTACGGAGTTCGTCACAAACGTGACTACGTCTCCGGGTCTGCTCCAATAGAGAGACCGATCCGATTAACTCCAAAAAATCAATTACAAATGCACCACAACCATTCTTCAAGCACTTCGGCAGCGTAACCACGCTCTGACGTGCAAGAATGACTCAAAATAATCTCCTCAAGACCTCTATTCCCTTGTCACCTCAGCTTCAATACTTCATCAATACTTCACCTGAAAAAAAAGTGCCCAAGAACTCTTAGCCAAACTCCTCCCTATACCACCCTTTAAATACAAAAAAATGGATCAAATTGGTTACTAACCAATTGATTTACAATATTTTCCAAATCTCCCTATTTTACATAATATCCTCCATTATTAACATATTAGGATTATATTAATCCTTTCCAAGTATTTTTGACCCTTCAATTTTTCTTATTTTTGGGCTTTGTGGTTTTGGAGGTTTTGATTTAATCTTTAAAAATTTTATTGTTTGTTTTTTTTATTTTTAAATTAGGGAGTTTGTTGTATTTTAAGGCAGTCGGTTTTCAATAATAGGACAAAATAAACCGATGCCATTTATGTATTAAGCGCGTTCGATGGCTCGTTGGTTAGCCAACCTTTTGTTAGCCCGGAGGGTGCGGGTTCCAAACCCCCGCCGTCCATTTTAAAAACAAATTCAAACCGAATACATAACAAAACAAAACGGCCGCTCAAAATAGTAAAGGCCACATATGTGGTGGAACGGTCGGGCGGAAAATTCGCAGATGAGAGGTTCGGGCTTCAAATCCCCGAAAGATTTTTTTTTTTTTAACAAACAAAACAACTCCAACCCGCCCGACGTTTAAGTGAGGCCACGTGGCACGCCGAGGAGGTGCCACGTGTCAACTTCTGATTCGCTGACGATGCTGACTAAATGCTGACTGGACTCGGTGACTAAGCTGCCACCTCACTGCTGACTGCGTGTACGGATGTACGGAAAAGACACGTGTCACCATCTGATTGGCTCCGTACAGATGACTCAACTGCCATGTGTTTCGCACGAATTCGTCCATGTGGATTTCGTACGGTACGGATGATTTGCTGACGTCATCATCCTTAGTCACCTCAAAAGTCAACTCGAAACTTTGACCACTGATAACTCTCGCGTACGATGTCGGATTCCGACGAAACGAACGTCGTCGGAATCGTCTCGACGAGCTCTTCGCGATGATGCCAACTTCGACAACTTTTGACAACATCATTTTTTTTGCTTCCTGGACGCCCTCTGATTCCAGTTTGACCCAAGGTTTGACTGGCCATAACTTGCACAAACGGACTCCTTTTCGCTCCGTTCAAGTTGCATTGGAATCAGGACGCCGAGATCTTTCTGATGGTGCAGAAATATGGAGATTCAGAGACGCTTCAATTTCTACTGAAAATATCCACCGGATCATTTATAGAGGATGAGATTGTTGATTTTGAGAGGCGGGCTATGGAGGATGTGGCTACAGTATAAGCAAGAGAGATTGGATTGGATGACATCAATGTGGCAAAGGAATCATTGCCATCTAGTAGCAGGGTGAAGCCACGGGTGCAACCTTCTAGGCCAAGCGAGGAGTTGCAGTCAAGTGTGAGGACTTGATCTTCTCCCTAATTTTTCATTAGAATGGGGAAGAGGAAATAGTAAAATCTTGTAATTTGTAACTTGCCTAGATATGCAATTTACGATGATTTTCATAGACGATCATGATAAATTCATAGCAGTTATCAGCTAGTTGTTGTATCCGCATGATGATGCAATTTGGTACTTTATTTGTATTTAAATCTAATAGAAAACACTTCATCAACATTTTATAGACTCATTTGATACATTTTGTAAACTGAATTTTGCATAAAAGTTATGTTTTTAAAGAAACTTATGTTGCCAAGTTTTGCGGAGTCTTGGTCTGCCAAGTCCAAGTATGCAAACTATGGTTTGGTTAATGAGTACTCACAAAATAGTAAGAAGAGACTAGATTAGGACTGGAATGGGCTTGGATTGTGCACGGACATAAGAAGTACATGATATATATATATATATATGGAGAGAGAGAGATTGTTGTGTTTTATGTTACTATTTAAAAGTGTGTGCTTAAATCAAGAAAATCATCTTTTGCACATGTCTCTCTTTGCTCATGTCATACAAATGTATTTTATATGCACCTGAAATGTTAGCCAGAATTTTTACAAAGTCTTGTGGCAGCATGCAGAGAAGTGTTGATGTGTTTTTCGTGACCGCACCAACGCAAAATAAAGTCGCCAGCGGCTACCCTACTCTCTCTTGATCAAAGTATTCCGCATGCTAAGATTGCAAGAAAGTTCATGCGTTCAACTCCAAGGTTCTTTCAATGCGAATAGGCTCAGTTGGCTCGATGTGATTTGCTGGTATTTCAAGGGGATTTACGGAATTGTTCAGCAGCAGAGGAAGGGAATTCAAATGCTCAAAAGATTTGTCTATGAAGCGCGGGTTTCCTATTCTAATCAGAAAGTACTGAATTGAAATGATGCAGGGTTAAGAGAGTCTAAATCTATTCTAAGGCGTGGGACATGGCAATTAATCTTCACAAGCTTCAACCAAACTTCACTTTGCCTCACCTCGGACAGCTTCCACGGAGTCGGTGCAATCTTCAAGGGAGATGATTAAAGATGTTCAAACCACCATTTGACACGAAGATACCATCACAACGACGCATACCACCATTCAAACTGTGATTGAAGTTAGGCCCAAATGTTTCCAGTTGACCACACAAGGCGCATTCACCATCAACAAATACACTAGTGGTATGGATAGACGAAGTTGCTTAGATCAAACACCACATTTCACAGATAACATCTACTTGCATGGAATGAAAATTATACTACTTTGACCTATTTTACGCTACCATCCGAATCGGAAGGACGAAGAAACCTTGCTAGCTACTCACAACAAAGACGAAATTCACCATCAATGAAAAACTCTTTTATTGAGAGAGTGTTCACAACAATTTCTTACAAAGTTTTCAAAGGGAAAACTTTCCCTCTTCTTCAAACTACACTATCAATCTATACTAAGCTACTTCTAAGTTGTCCCTCTACTCTCTACTGTCTAACTTCTACCTCTATATCTGATTTCTAATGAGATTACAAATGAGGGGGGACTCCCCCTTTTATAGTTGGCCAAGTCCAACGGACGGCTCAGATTACAATCGGCTGGATGGCCAGGATTGTGCCACCTCAGCCCTAAACAAGATTCGCCCTAAAAACTGCCACCAAGAGGAGTGGGGTAATAAATGAGCCATTAATGGCCACCATCTTCTAGAAAATTCCAGCTTTGAAATGCGTTCACACTGCTCTGTTGTTCGCATTTAGCCAATTTTGTTGATCGCTTGGAGGAGGGTAAAAGAATCTCTAAGATTGCCTCCTCAGATAATAAAATTTGATAGAATCTAGAGTTCAACTGCTCTTGATCTTCTTCTTGACGTTGTTCTTCAACTTTGCTCGAGCTTCCATTCTTTGTCACTTGAGGTATACTAAGTCTCAACACTTAGCCATTTTCTTGCAACTTTCTTCCTTCGAGGTTGAGATGTCGTCTTGAATCACTTGCTTCATCACTCTAAGTCATCACCGCCTGGTCTCGACGTTCCTCCTGCAAAACAAGCAAGGAGAAGGATATCAGAACACTTCATAATATAAATTCACTTTACTTACCTGATTTTCACGCTCTAACTTCCAACCGTTCATCGCCTCCACTAGCCAACTTCTACCTTATTCATGATTCTTCATGCCTTAGCCAAATTTTCAACCCATCTTCCTCAAGGGCGTATCATCTTTGAGAAATTCATTTCATTAGCTGGGTTATTGACGATTTTATTCATCTCCGACTTAAGAAGATTGTCTTCACGAAGAATTTGAGCAAATTCACCTAGGCAGTTCCTTTCAAATTCATCGTCTGGAGGATTTCACCTTGAAAACACATTTTCTTCACATTTGCCTTAGAAAACTTTAAAATTTCCCTTAGGAAGATTCATCAACCTGGTGCCCATTTGAAATCTTTATCACAGAATCCTCAACAAGCTGCAGAAGACCTTAAAATCCATTCCTCATCGATAATCTTCAATACCCAGAAGAAAATTTCCTTCAGAACGCGTCGAACTCATGGGTGCACAACGAACGGGTTCATTTAATTTTCTTTAATTTTGAACCTTTGAAAAATAACTTTCAACAATTTATTTCATTTCTTCATCCCCTCTGAGAATTTTGTTACTCTGACTTGAAAATTTTCGTTGACCCTGTGCAGCTGGCATCCACTAACTTTTCACTAGCAACTTCATTCGTGCTTCTGAAAATTTTTATCATCCTCCAAGCCCAGGCGTATTTTCTTAAGGAAGAAAATTTTGTGCCTTAGAAAAATTTTGAATCACTTTGCATTTTGAATTTTGCTTTAGAGATTTTACTCAACTTCATCCACCATGCCTGTGAGAATTTTTTTTTTTTTTTTTTAATTTCAACTCACTTAGAGAATTTTCTTGAAAGCACATATCATGGAGGATCTCAAATTCCAATGCCCTCACATTATTTTATCACTTGACATCATTCTCCATTTAAATCTTAGGCGCACTTCATATATCATGAGGAACATTTTCAACGCCTAGGCAACACTTATCTTTAAATTTTACCCTCACACTCTTTATCTCATTTACCACGCCTCACCTCATATTCATTTTAACATGGCACATATTGCATGTCAAGAGGGATATGCTTTAAGTCTACGCCTTAGTAATTTCATCACTTGGCACTTATCTCACCACCTTACACTTCACCTTAGGCGCATATAGCATATGCAAGAGGATACGCCTAGCAAGTTTTATCCTTTCATTTTACTTTCACACTCTTCATTCACCTTTTACTAACTTCAGCTTGGGCGCATATCACATGTGTGAAGGATGACCCTTGAACTTCCCTATTTTGTCTTCACATGGCCCCATTTGGGCGCATTTTGCCTATGTAGGAGGATGAAAATCTTTGACCCCTTTGACTTCTTTCTTGTTAACTCCTCTTGGGCGCATTTTGGGCATGGTGGAGGATGAAAATTGTTGACCCTTTTGACTTTCTCCTTGGGCGCATTTCAGCTTGCTAGAAGAATATCCTCTTTACTTAGAAACTTTTCATAACTTCTCTCCTTCTCCTCGGGCACATTTTAGCATGGCAGGAGGATGAAATTTGTTGATTCTTTGACTTTTATCACCTCTCCTTGAAGTGGGCGCATTTTGCATAGGGAGAAGGATGAAAATTGTTGACTGCTTCGACCTTCTTGGGAAGTGGGCGCATTTTAGCATGTGAGGAGGATGAGTTTCATACTTAGAAAAATTTTAAACTTGAGACCTTGAGCTGGGCGCATTTTGGGGGGGGGTGGAGGATAACTTCAACACTTAGAAAATTTTTGCTATCCACTCTCTCAAGGTGGGCGCATTTTGCCATGCCCGCAGGATGAAAAACTTTGACCTCTTTGACTTTTTGTTGCATGGGCGCATTTGAGCCTAGGAGGTGGATTTTTTATACTTAGAAAAATTTTCATGCTTCTTCCTTGAGTTGGGCGCATTTTTAGGTAGCTGCAGGATTTTTCAATGCCTTAGAAACTTTTTCAAACACCTGAAGGCAAGTTGGGCGCATTTTCAAGGTGGTGAAGGATAAAGTTCCAGACTTAGCTATTTTTCTTCGTCCTCGCCAATTTCTCCATGCCCTGCCATTTATAGTAAGTCTCCTGATTCTTGCATCTCTGAAGCTCAGAACGATTTGAAATTTCGAACACTGCATCCTCACGACCTTGTTACCCTGTTGACACTGCTATTTTTAGTTGGCCTGCTATTTTTAGCCCATTTCTGAAGGTGATTTGCTATAAATAGCAACTGCTTGCTTCTGATAGTTCCACTACTCCGATTGACTTGAAATTTGAATGACGTGCTCCTCACCACGTGACCTTACTGCCGGCATCGGTGCATGCAACTGGTTTGCTATTTTTAGCCTGTTTCCAAAACGACTTACTATAAATAGTAAGTGCTCCGTTTGTCTTCAAATTTTACCAGCAAATAGATTGAAGGATGCTGATCGCGGTGGTTTACACCGGTTTTCGAAAATTTTGACTTTTTACCCCTCTTTTTGGGTTCCGAAGCTGGAAACCCTAATTTGCTCTGCATGCGTATCAAATGATCTCTGTTTGTCCTCGTTTCTGCTGCATTGTGATCAGCTCGTGATTCTGAAGTGCTGGGAGGCAACTGCCGGGATGCACCTGCTAAAAATAGTAAGTTCCCAAATGAGTGGTCATCTCCGTTTGCATGTCACATCACTGCGAAGCTCTCGAAAAACCCATAAAGAATATGCCGACATGCAAAGAAAACCCTGACATGCAAACCCTAAAAATAGCCTCTGAAGGCTGAACTATGAAAGTCGATATCTCGCTTTGCATGTTACACCATTGTGAAAGTCTCAGAAAACCCAGAAGGAATATGCAGACATGCATTGAAAAATTCTTCGTTTAAGCCTTGAAATCTGCTCTGGAAGCTGGACTGCTAAAAATAGCAAGTTGTCTGTTTCAGTTCAAATTTTGCACGCGAGCAGCTTGATGTGTTCTGAATGCAGTGTAACTATCGGAATCTCAAAAATGCTGACGGAATGCCCTGAATTTCACACTTACTAAAAATAGTAAGTACCCAAAATTTGATGAAATTTCAGTGGAAGCCTGCTGAAAGCACACTGACAACAGTGTTAGTCTCCGTTTTCAATTTATTCGCTTCATTCGACCTCAGATTGGCCGGGAAAGTACAAACCCTAATTTTCAGACTTGGCCAAAATTCACGTTTGAGTTCAATGATGAGCACAATCCTGGAAAAATAGACAGTAGAAAAGAGAGACAACGACAAAACAAACAAAAAGCAAAGCCAAAATTAGGGGGTCCCCATTTGCAATGGGGCGATGTGTGAAAAAGGTCACAACAAGAAGTTGAAAGTGTGTTGAAACCCAAGCTACAAGCACACATATACCTAAGACTGCTAAGTGTGTGAAGTATGGCTGTTGCAGCTTTTCTTTAATGACCAGATTGAGGAAAATATTTTCCTGTTGCAGGTATCAAATAGTAATGATTATTTTTCTTGAATTAAGAGAGTTTCTCCTTGATCCAATGCAGATGCTCAATCGAGTATTTGTTAAAACCACCTCTAAGGCCTATGATACATATGAATGAATCTATACAGATCAATTTGGGGGAGAATATAAGAGTATGAAGTCTGTTTCCAAATGTAATCAAGCATAGTGCTATTGACGTTAATACAATGGGATGGTGCACTTAGAGTGACTTTTCATTATGATGATGTGCTTATCTCCCTCATGTTTGTGGATGTGTGATTGAATTTGGGGACATTAGTGCACTATATTGTTTTACTTATTCTAATTGATGGATCTAGATCACTCAAGAAAATGAGTGCATGTTGATAGTTCTTTTCATTATCAATATAGTTGCCCCTGGACCCCGCAAGGGGCACTGCCCCCAAACCCCTGTTAAATAATTTAGGGGGAAACCGCGCCGATAAAAGTGGGGAAAATTTAACCTCCAAGTTTGATTAGGCTCCATATACCAACACCAACTACTGCTATGGCCGACTATGACTATGACCGACTACACAACCCTCCAAATTGCGTAAAAAAAAATGTGTCAAACTGAAAGAGATATGTACTTCATAATCTGACCCCATAAATTGAACAAGTAACCTTGTTTCTTGCCTTCTAGATGCCATGATCATGCTCTAACACCACTTGTAATGAAATTAGTTAAACAAGAAATGAATATAAGAGCAAATATGCTGCAAGTATTTGATAATACATGATAATAATAAGCCATTTCAAGGGGGTTAACCTCCAAAGTATTCAATCAGAACAAAATTCACGATATAATAATAACAAACCACTCACCATCTCCTATACTTATGCCATGGATGCCACCCAGTCCAACTAACTACATATATTTAAGACTATATAACTTTATTAAGGTTTATGCTAGCCACAAGTCCGCTACACATATATTCATGCACACTATAGGTTAAAGGTGTATCAACCATCCCTAATTTTTTTGGGATTTAGAAAAAACAATGATTTTTTTTAAATGCCTATCACTGAAAATGAGAAAATCAAAGTTATTCTTTTTACTGCTGCCATTTTTGAATCAATGAACATTGAAAATTCAATCTCGAATTTGATGCATTATGTTAATGTCTAAACTTGAATCTTGATGTCATATACAGCTGAGCTTGTAAAAATCTGAAAGTCTGTGTGTGTGTGTGTGTGTATAAACTGCTGTCCCTTGCTGTTCCCCAACAAATGGCCACCTGGGCTGCCATCACCAAAACACATCCCATCATCCCTGTCCCAGAAACAGTATAGGACATAGCTAAAACATGATCCTAATGGCAAGAAGTTAGATTTCAACGTGATAAAGCATTGTTTCCTCTAAGGATTTCAAAGTCCAGAGTTGGATTAGAGTATCTCCAAGCTGAAAGAGATTCATTAATTTTCAAGAGAATCCATGAAAACCTACAATCAGAAGTTCAAAGATCTCATAAAAAGCTAGATCATGAAGTCAATGATATCCATCATAAAGAATTGTTTGTTGAGGGTTTGGTGATGTGCATCAAACAAATGGTCACATGGTACACATTCACACCACCTAGAAGAAGGCACTTGAGGCCAGTTTGTGGTTCAAAGACTTCAGTGAAAGACTGGTCACACAAATGGTCACTTCATGCATGGAAACCTAGATCACCCAAGAAGCAGTGAGACCTGAGCAACTACCAACATTGCAAGATTCACATTGAATATATAACGTGCTGAGTGCAAAATAGAGATCCACCATTGCAATGATTGTACAGTTACTTGGGCAAGAATTGTGACAACAGTACTCTTCAACATTTGTCTAGTTGTGACCCATCCAACCTTGGCACATTCTATTCTAGAAAGGGCAACCAATAATCGATGAACACGTAGCATGATTCTTGCTGCATCTTTGCCCATGCTACAACTTTGTCAAGTTCTTCACACAATCAAGAACTCATAGGCATCACAAAACATCATCTAGACTTACCATTGCCGAGGGTGGAAATCAGGTTTTGCATGGTGTGATGGCAAAGGTTTGTGGCTATCTCAAAGGAGGTTGAGGCAACTACAAACCTCTGATCTGTTTCCCATATAATAAGCCCATCCATGTATAGCATAATTGTCCAAAGATATCAATGTGCAAGTACTCTCCAAAGCTTGCCCCACACTAATCAAAATAGCGATGTAGAAACAATGAAACTTGAGAAGTATGATATGGTTCATCTCAAATGTTGAATATGTCAAGGATGACATTGTCGCCTGATTGAACCTAATTCCCAAGAAGAGCATGGGTAAGAACCTAGTCGATTCAATATCATCTCAAGAGGCAGACCACACACAAAAGTTGACTATGATGATAACAAGTAGAAGTTAGAGAAAGTAAAGCATGTGCTTAGACCAATTTGTCCTTAGAAATGGAAGACCAAAGGAAAGTTTTGGGTGAAGCATGCAAATGTTTCATGAGCTACATGTCGAGATTGTTGTTGAATTATATATTCCCCAAGTATATCAGAAGAGCTTATTGAGAAACAATGCATCAATATTCTGGTGCATCCTATAACAACTGTGCAAGAAAGAGTCTAGCACAGGCTGACGTGCTTAGAGCCTCTAGGTCCAAGTGACATTTTGCTGGTGAACTCATAGTTGATGAGAACTTAAAACACCAAAATTGAATTTGGACTCTTGACTGGTGCAAAGGTGAACAAGAATGAGTTGTGTGGTTGCGATCAATTAGACGCATAAGTGGGTGTTTGGACTAACAATGCAAAAGAGGCTATGAAGTGCCTTCAGCTTAAGCCTTTTCCACATGTTAACATGTTGGATAAGCCCCCCCAACAATCATGGGCATCTTCCAAGATGTTGAGCTTGATATGGGGGTTAAATTAAAGGTTAACTTCAAAGTTATAGCATTTGCCACTGTAATATCCCTTGCTAGTTCTGATGTAAATTTTTGCCTTCAAGGAATATCGTCAGGTTCACCAAAAATGCGAACAAAGATCTTGGTTGCTATGGCCTCTAACACTTTTAGGATTTTTCATCTAAAGGAGAGGGATAGACAAAAATGACAATGCTCACACTTCTAGAACCATTGTAATATTCCTTGCAATATTTGACCCTAATTTGCTGATTAAGGCCTCAAGGAATATTGTCAAACACTTCTCATACAACCTCTAAACTTGTTATTTCTGTTTTTTCGGTTTGCTTGCTTGTCTTCAAATGGTCTCAAATAAGTTTAAATGCTTGCAAATTAACACTACAATGTCTAAGCAATGATCTAAGATGATAATGCAATTCTTTTTGTCTTTTTGAATGCATATACATGAACTCTATATGAAGAATGTGCACCTACAGCCAAGTAACATTTTCACAAACACTTGGCATGCAAACTATTATGGTAATCAAGAGCATTATAGATATGAACATTACATCAAACAATTGGCATGCAACTTATTCCTCCTCTATTGATTGACAACTTGATTACAATGCTGGTATGAATTAGCCAAGACTCTTGGCTTAACAATCAATGCTCAATACAATGCCAAAATCTGATAGAATGATAACCTACAGCAGCACCTAAAAGCAAGTAGATATGCCAATGAAACTATACTAAAGATCATGAAAAACCTGGCGTAAATAAGCTCCAATGGCTGATGAAGATGTAGCAACCTTGCCCACAACAAAATGGTGTTCTTTATAACCAATCGAACTCCTCTTGCAGCCGCCCCTGTTCTGATTCGAAATATCTGATATAAATTGTTTGCTGCTTTTAAACACCTTCAAACAGCATCCAAAATGGTCGCCATAACCTCAAGAGTGGAGCGCTCCAAGTCCTTGAAGAAATCAATGCAAAATGAAGCCACCATGAACAAAATCGTGGCTCCTAGCTGGCTGCCTTCATGTCTGTCATTAATCTTCAGAAATGCCTATCATGTAAAAATCAACCCAAGAGATGATGAAATGATGAATTCTCAATCTGCAAATATCTCCCAATCAATTCACCTCAAATTTGGCGCTTGGCCACTAAATTTGCAATGGTGAGATGACTGAAATATCACCTCCAAAGGCTGCAACCCTTCAGTAGATAGTTCCACTACCTCAGTTATGCAAATCAATGGGATTATTCGTTCCCAAAGACCTCCAATGTAGACTGCAGAAACCCAAGGCTTCTCCACCACAAAGCATATCAAAATCAAGTATCAAATATCTTGGATGATTCGAAGCCAAGCCCACCCCCTCTTAATAAACTTTTCTCCTCTTGAGGTCAGCCCATCTAGAATCTTCTAATAAATCATTAATAATTGTTATTTTATATTTGCACTTTATTATAATATTAAAATATAACTTCATAAAGTGCAAACAATTGATTTCCCAACATCCAGATAACACATTATCTTTTCAAACATTCGGCATAACAAAGGAAACCCCCTTATAATTACTGAATCCAAGAGAAGAAACCAACCACTGGCATTTTAATGCCTATGGAGATATACATATCAAGTACATGAGAATGAGCTTCAAGAATGATATAAAGCACCTTGTAGTATTTGTGGACTCAAAAATAAGTTTGATGCATGTGGAAACGATGAATATGGAAGATTGACAGAATAATATCTACAAATCACATACAAAGAAGATTAATTTTACACTACCAACAGTGAGTTAAGTTGGCATGGCCTGACCCATATGTGTTTTCAAAAAACCTTGTTGAAACATAGCGGGAAGCAAGAAAAGCGGTAACATAATATTTATCATTGGCTGATGAAGCACATAAGCGATTACAAGGAGGAGTTGCCCAATTGATGAGACTGTTAGGTGGACAAGTTGTATTTACATCTTGCACAACTTTGATCCCATCCTCGCAGAAAGGTTGAGAGCATATAAGTATATGGTGAATTAGATCATGGAGGCAACATTGATTGATAGCTTACAAGAATACACATGAAGTTTGTTGAGACTAATGTGATGTAGAATAATGTAGCTTGTCTGCAAACATTAATAGCAACAGAACAAATCTTGATACTTATTAAGGCATTTAGAAACTTATGCATTGAGTTCAGCTCTGTTGAACAGGGATATTAGTTGTTGAGACCATTATGACTGCCAAAGACAAGGCCTTGGCTGCATTTGTTTGCAAGGTTGAAGGAATATAAGAGCTTTCAAGAGTGTATTCCCAAAAGGATGAGAGAATAGAGTAATTGTGTCAGCCAAACTTTGCCAAAGGCAGCTTGTAGTTTATGGAGGTCCTCTCAAACACTTTACTGCAGAGTTTGGAGAATGTTGACACTTAAGTAGGGAGAAAGCAGACACCTTAAGCATAGTTTGCAAACTCAGCAAGTTGCCAAGTACTCGTGAATGTTTTTTGCTCCACAAGTACTCACAAGCTTTACTAGCCAAGCATTTTTGCTGAATATTTGGAAAACACGCCAAAAACTTGGCAAGTTTTTCCACTTGACTTCTTGTGCCAGCAACACGTCAAAATCGCTGAAAAAAATGTGGGTTAAACACTCCAAAAACTTTGTATCTTTTTTTTTCCTTTTAAAAAATTATGAAAATGGTGTGCACCATGAAGGTCTTCATTTGAACATGGTGGCGAGGGCTTTGCCCCTCAACCCCGACCTATATCACAACAGGGAACACACCAGGGGCTGCCATCAAACCCCCCACTAAACTCATTTGATACATTTTGTAGTTGTATTTTACGTAAAATTTAATTTTTTTTAAATATGTTTTTTCAAAAATTTAAGTGCTTTTTAAGTTGCCAAGTACTCTCCAAGTCAAAAAAATTGGCTGCCGAGTACTCTCCAAGTTAAAAAAAATTGGCTTGCTGAGTACTCTCCAAGTCAAAAAAAATGTCTTGCCAAGTACTCTCGAAGTCCGAATCTCTGAACTATGACCTCAAGTACCAAGTGTGGAGAGTATGTTCCTAGAGCACACAGCTGTAATCATTACAAGAAGCAGTCATTTTATTTGTCACTGCCTGTAACTTACCAGGAAATAGAGAATGTTCACCTGTTGTGGGGGTCATATGGCAACGAATATCAAGCCATACAAAGATACAGATATATACATGGGCCATATATGAGGCATATTGAAGGATTATCATATTAACATTTGTATCAAATATAGGGATACATATTTTTAGGTGCATGGAGGGCATTTCTAGTAAGATGTAGTGCTATTTTTTGGGCTTCCCAAGGTATTGTAATGTATTGCCACTCTTGCATGTCATAGTTTCATGTCGACGGCATCATCTTTCAGCTACAAACTTTTTAACTTGAATTTATTCAAATCAATATGTAGTGTAAAGTCATAGCTTAGACACAAAGCTATTGTAGCTATTCTATTTTTATTTATTGCCATGTATTGCAACAGTTAACATAAACTCATCCTCTCTCTCTTTCTGATTTGTTACCCTTATACTACTCTTTAGAAACACATGTTATAAAAATATAACAATCCTGACCATAGCAGCAAAAATCTTTTGGGAAGAAAATAGGCAAACTAAAAGAATAAGATTTTTTGGAAAAATCAGGATTTAAACGGGAAAATTTTGGGAAAAATTAAAATCAGATTTTAAAAAAACGTTAAGAAATGTTGAAAAAGAGACAAAAACTACTTGTTTTCCATGGCATAGAGATATGGAGAGCAAATAAAATAGAGAGTTTAGCCCATGAAATGTCTAAAATAGAGAGTTTAGCCAATGAATTGTCCAAATGAAAAGTTTGTCTAATATAGCAGAATGCAGTGTAGCATGTAAGCTTTGCTAGTAGATGATTCTTTGGTAAGTTCTGTATGATATGAGTTATTGCTAAGTTAACAATAAAACATTTTACTGAATGATATGTGAGTGAACCTCTAGTCTTGTTGTATGATGTGAGTGGATGGTAAAATCACTACATTCCAAATTATTATTAATATCAAAAGTAAAACAATCAGCATTTCGGCAAAACAAGTGGGCTTATAAAAACACTTCACAAATAAACATCGACAAGGAGGGATGAAAAAATATGCTAAAGGAGATTTTCCAGTAGGAAGCTTTGAGGCATGGCAACTAGATTGCCTTAGCGTTAAGGGATACAAACTGAAATGGATCACCTCAGAGGTCATCCCATTGAAGGGATTTACTCACAGTTGATGAGAATTTACAGGTAGTTTATATGATACAAAGAAAATGGCAGCATATGATGTTGTATCTAACTGTAGGGACATTGTGCAGTCACCCCAGTTTATATACCAATTCTCCAAAATTGAATTAAAGAGGAAGGAGATGATATTTAAAATACGGCAGGCCCTTCTAGAAACTTTAGAATGATGATTTTCTATTAGTCTAGGTGAAGGAAGCAGTTAATTATTTATGGCTGGGAGACCAAGCAGGTTTGTCAAAGCAAGGTATATAGATTCATACCAGAATATATCAAAAGGAACTGGCATTCCTTTTTAGCTAAGGGCCTCGACAACGCATCACCTTCTTAGGCAGACTATTTTCGTAATAAGTAGCCGGTGCGCTGTTTTACAAGTGGGCTTCAGTCCACAGAATTCGAATTCGAATTCGAATTCGGCAACAATGAAATTCGGATGAAATTCGGCAAGGAAAAAATTCGAAAAGTATAAAATTCGGATCAAATTCGCCTTATGTCAATTTTTTTTTTTTTTAATAAATATAACTAATGATACTATATTAATAAATTAAAACTATTGAACTTTAAATATAATTATTAAATAATAAAATATTAAAATATTATTCTCACAGTTTTCTTGAATTAGCACGATATTGTAGGTATATATATTAAAATTAGACTTTGCTTATATTATGGCACCGAGATCCCAAGTGCTATAAGGTTTGATAATAATTAAAAGTGCTAGATTTTATTTAAATAGTAATTTTTTATTTTTATCATTAAAAAATTAATTATTAAAAAAATATTAAATTGATTTATATTTAAAAAACATATGATTAATAAGTAAAGTAAAATAATACCAAATATAAATAAAATAATTTTTAAACTTTTAATTAATGTCATAATTCAATTAAGAATATAAGATTGTTGTTTAAAATAATATTAAATATAAAAAAACGTTTTAATTATGTAAACTAGTTTTGATGGATAGGGCAGTAGATTAGTGGCAATATCAAGAGATTAATTGCGCCCTCTTTATCTTATATATATATATATATATCTTTGAACATAAAAACTAACAATGATTTAAAATCATTTAATAATTTTGATCTTTTTTTCTTTTAAGTACATTGATTCTTTAACCTCCTCATCTAAACTCATAAAATTCCCATACTAATCAATAATATTCCTTAAATCCCTTCTCTTTCCACTTCCTATTTTCTCCTAATTAATCAATAATATTTCTTGAATATCTTCTCTTTCCACTTTCTACTTTTCTTCTCATTTCTCTTATTTCCAAAAGTAAATTTTGCTGCATAATAACCAAGAATGGAAATAATAAAGTTTAAAATATCAAATTTGAAAAGCTTTCAGAATAAGTAATATATATTTTAATTTTTTTTTATATTTCAAACTCTTTAAAATAGACATATATAAATTCGAAATAAAGTAGCCTTGGAGAATTTGGGTCAATATGCTTATTCTACTACAACGGCTTTAAAACTTGGGGCTTAAATTGATGGGCGGCCTCATTGAACAACAGAGGAGCCTTCTTCATCCGTTCAGATATTCGGTAGATGAAAGAGGAATTTCAAACCATGAAGTACGCACTTTCATAGGAAATCCTCTTTCCACTTTCAGATGGGTAGATTAAGACATCATATGGCCACTTCTTTTTCCAGATTTACAGATTTAAAAGAGGTGGACTAATCTACCGTCAGTGTTACAGATTTAAACGTTGAACCAAAAGCTCTTTTCAGTTTCTCACGATTTTTTGAGGAATCGGTCAGAATTTGGAATGTTCTTTACAAAGTTAAGTAAAGCCTAAAGAAATACCTTTTTTGAAAACTTGATATCTCTCTCTGTTAGTAGAATTTATTGGCGAATTTTCTACAGGTGACCTAAGTTTTATAGGTCTTGAATTTTGAATCTGATGCAAATTAAGCCCGAATCACATGACTTACCCAGAGTAGGAGTATGAGGCTTTGCACAAATGACAAAGGAAGACTCAACTGGGAGTCAGTGTTTCAAGATTACTGGCCTTCAGCAAACTGGAGTTGTAATCCATAGTCCATCATGTACTGAGTCCAGCAGACATCTGTCATGAATATTGGAGTTGCTTGAACATAAGACTAGCCCAAAAGTTGTGGTCCTAATGCTGTGGAGTGTGAGATAACTTAAATGTCTCCATGAACTATATATGGGAATTATCTTCCAAGATTTATCTCCATGAACTCTGTATGGGAACCATCTTTCAAGTTTCATCCCCACAAACTCTGTATAGAAATTATGATATCTTCTAAATTTAATATTTCTTCTTCTTATATTCATCCAATGTTCACATGTCTACTTGTGTCTTTGGTAGCATCCTCACAGAGAACTACATTTCTTCTTACAATCCAAGAATTGTATTATATTTTAATAAGATGGCTTATTTTTATAAGCGGTAAATGATCAAGGAGAGTAAAGAAAAACTATCCCAAGAACAGATGGTTAATGAAGAGTACGTAAATAGTGATCGTACAGTATGAAAGTGTACTGTCAATGTTTTCCTATTTATTTTCATGAGATATCACATGTATAATGCCCACAAAACTATACACTAATCCATTGATCCTGCACACATGAGCACACACATTAAGATAAATAAAGACTACACTGTCTAGGACATTCAAATCTGGCTCTTCACTTAAACAAAAAATGTGTCTGCCATGTACGATTGCCATGCTTACCATTTCCATCACAACTTGTACAAAGTATGCTTCCCTTAGTTGGAGGAGTACTCTCAGCAACCTGAGAAGGATCATTCATGGCAGCAGCCCAAAATTAAACATGCCAATATGAAACTGGAGAATGGAAACATTATTATTATATTTGAAATGAAACATCACCTTAATTTTCATGCATCCTATGATTAGCATGTACTATCAAGCCTGAAAATATATATTTCATGTCTTTTGCAGGAAAATTATCTTAGCAAAAATAGGTTGGTGATTTTGAAAGTTTTCAGCTACCCTATTTCTTGAATGTAAACCTTATAAAAGAATAGTTAATTCTATGAAAGATAAGTGTTTTCCTTGATTAATGCAAATCAAATAGCCCACAGCATGGTATATTTCAATCTAGGAAGATCTACCAGATCTAAGATTCTAAACTATTAGTTATAAATAAAGCATGGAAAATATATGACAGATAATATTATTTAATATGTTACCGGGTTCTTCTATTTTACCCCTGGTTCTAGTCCTGGTTCGGGTCCTGTTCAATTCGCCTATGGGTTCAACCAAGGTCCTTCATTTTTGGGTCTAGTTCACCCAAGCAAAACCCAAGAGAACCTGGGCAGAACCCAAACAGAACCCAGGCAAACCAAGACAGAACCCGTGTGCCTAGGCATCCAAAAAGTGTTTTTTTGAGCATTTTTTTAATGTTTTATGGAGTTTGACTTTGACCCACGTCCAAGGCAACCCTAAAAGCGACCTCTAAATCACTTCAAACACCTTAACTACCTCATTCTTATTCATTTGTTTTGCAAACAAGCATTTTCATTCCAAGAGGCTGAGCTTTCATTTTTGTTTGTTGGATTGAAAGCAAACTTTGACACAACTTTCTTTTTCAAAAAAATTTCTGCATCATTGTGTTGATGTTCTATGGCAGCATCAGTCATATATTCCAGCCCAGATCGCTTATATAAGAACAATTAAATAATAGCCTATCGGCTATTTAACTGTTGAGTTCATACTTTATGATGGGCCAAGTCCCTTGGTAAATATTAGTTTATATTTGTCACTTATGAATTGGCTCGATTCTTGAAGAGACGCGATTTATGAGGAGGCCAACTTGCTTGCCATTGGACACAATTTATTGAAAGGGTGCTATCTCCTATGAAGGGGCCAACTTGCTTGAAGAGTGACAACCTTTCACTCATGTATATATATGCGCCACCTCTCATTGTTTATTCATCAAGTTTTATATATCCATTTTTGTCAAGTGCATATTATTCTTCAAGGCAGATCGGCATAGTTGGAAGCTGAGTTTTTTATCATCTGAAGATAGCATTATATTTCTGTGTGTGCATCAGCTTGTGATGCTTATTATTGGCCTTCATATTGGCTCATTGTAAAGGCGACATTATTGTGTTGATTCAATATATAAGTTGTATATTGTTGCTAGGTTTTTCTCCCTCAAGAGGAGGGTTTTCCCAGGGTATCTGCTGTGTTATTGTGTTTGATTTGAATTAATTTTCTGTACATTAAATCTGATCATAAAACTAACACATTAAACTGAGAATTTATCACACATCTGTAGAGAAACAGAGGAATACTACAAACTAAAACACATTACACTTTTGTTCTCATTGACTTGATGTACTCTCCAACATCTCTCTTCTCTCATGTGGAGAGTTAGAACTGTTTGGCCATGCCTTCGCATCATTAGGGAAGTTTTGCTCTATTTGACAATGTCAAAAGCATGGCTGCATACAGATTAGCAAAAGACCTTTCCTTTTAGATTAGCAATGCATGGAAGATTCAAAAAGTATCCTTGATATTACAAAAAGATATGTGTTTATACACTTCAATTGTGCAGTCACCCTTTGGTTCTTTCAAAGAAAAATTTGCCTATGCCACTGTTACACTGCACAGGTAAACTAGATTTTGTATTGTGGAGCTACATTAAGCTACCACTCTCAAGACCAATGTAACAATAATACAAAATAATGTTTGAGACTACAAGAAGACATCAAAATGGCTAGTGTACTAAACAAATTCTTATGATTTCTAAAGAATGTTGATAACTCTACTTAGTTGGCTTCTTTTTTCAAAATTATACAAATTGAACCCTTGTTAGAATAATATTTCTCTATTGTTAATGGTCAATTATATCTACAGTAGTTGGTAGGTAGTTGGTAGGTAGACATTTAATGTCTACAGTAATTTACCTCCTCTATATATTGTAATCTGTTCTCCTTGTTAATACAAGCAATTTTCCATCTAAAATTGTTTCATGGTATCAGAGTTGGTCTGAGCTTGTCTCCCTCATGGGAGAGCTCAGGATTTTGGGAGGGCTTGATTTTCAAATTACGGATTTGCAAAAGCGGGTTTTCTGAGTTCAAACTCGTAAAGGGTTTTAGACCCATATTCTGGCTTTGCAAATTCGTGGATTTTGGCCTTTGCAAATCATGTGAAGGGTGTTTGTCGTGTGAAGGGTCTTCCTTCTCTGTGCGCGCAACCTCCTTCTCTACCTACGCGATCAGCCTCATCTATAACCCGCGCGTCGTTTTTTTAAGGGTTTTTCGCATTGTTTTTTAAGGGTTTTTCGAATCGTTTTTTATGCGTTTTTCTACTCTGTTGTTGCCCACTTTCTGTGACGCCCACGTGACCCTCTTTCAGGTGCGTTTTTTGTTTGCAAAACACGCGAAGGTTTTTTGTGCGACAAAGGTTTTGCCCGCACGTTTTTCAATGCTTTTCTGGTCGTGTGTTTGCAGGTTTGTGGTCGCATTTTCGCTCTTGCACGCAACTTCTCTGATAAACATGTTCTTTGTGCGCGACGAGGGCTTCTACATCTATTTTCACGTTTTTGAAAACCCTGACGGCCTCTTTGAAGTTCGACGCGTTTCTGCTGGGTGCAGATTTGTTTCTTAGTCGCGTTTTTCTAGATGCAAATGGGTGTGATTTTCGTCTGAAATAGATCTGCATTTTTGGCTCCTGGTTGACGCATTTTTGTTGCAAACTTCTGGCACGTGATTTTGTGTCTTTCTGAGCATGATTTTTTGTGCTTTATGGCCACAAATTTCAAAACATGGTATGTGAAGTTGTGTCGTTTTCAAATCCACGAGCTAGGGTTTCTATATTTGTGGCGGCTTCTTCAAATTTTTTTGGGTCTTTGCTCCTTTCCAGCAGCTAGGGTTTGAAAAAAATCCTTTGATACAGTCTACCGTTTCCAATTTTGAGCAGCACATTTTTCTAGGTTTTTTAAAAATATTTTTCCTTTATTAAAAAAACAAAATCTGGATTTATGGGTTTTAATAAAAATTTGTATGGGTTTTCATAATTTTTTCCCTTAAAAAATTCCGGGAGGGTTTATAATTTTCTCCTCAAAAATTAAAAGTTTTTTCTTGTATACCCTAGTCAAGGTTTTTGTTGTTCAGGAGGGCTTTCTGGTATTTGGTTTTTACTGTTTTTTCCAAAAAAAATGATGATTTGTTTCTGGGTTTGGCGATTTTTTCCTTAAAAATCATGGTTTGTTGCAGTCTGTTTTGGTCGCACTTGGAGTTGTTGGGGCAAACATCTGCACAACTGGCTTCTTGCAGTTTGTTCTCGAGCGTCATGCTCATCTACAATAGTTTGAGGGTTTGCCGATTTTTCCTCAAAATCGTGGCCGCTATTCTTAATATGTGTCTCTGGCTACAAGGAGGGACAGCTCTGTTATCCAACATCAGATTGGACGTTTTCTGGTCTGAAGTTCTGCAATTTCTAGAAGGGTTGGTGGCAGACTCATCTCCAATGGCAGAGTCAGTGGCCGGCTCTTGTCTCTTGTTGCAGAGCTTTCTAAAGAAGGGACAGCCTTCTCTGTTTTTTTTCTGGACAGTTTTTGGTACTCTTGGTCATTAACATTTTGCAAATCCAGGGAGGGTCTCAGTAGCAGCAAAGTGTTCAGAAGAATTTGTGACTAAAAGACCTGCAAATTGTTTTTTGTAGGCTAGTTAGACGATTGACCATTAAGGTAGGGTGTTAGAATATTATATTTTTATATTGTTTAATGGTCAATTATATCTACAGTAGTTGGTAGGTAGACATTTAATGTCTACAGTAATTTACCTCCTCTATATATTGTAATCTATTCTCCTTGTTAATACAAGCAATTTTTCCAGCTAAAATTGTTTCAACCCTGGCATCAATAGACTTTGTATATCAAGCTACCACAATTCAAGTTTCAACGATTACTATTTATCATGCATGTTTTAAATGACATTCAAGTTTATGGTGGTTTTGTTGTTTATATGATGTTATATGATATTCTAATCCTAATTCATGCTTCTAGGCTGCATATATATATATATATATATATATATTATTTTTACATGTTTTTTGTACTAACAAACCCAAAACGAACCGAACGCACCCCACCGCACCCTTGAACCGAACCCCCGAACCGGTATCTTAGATTGTTTAGAAAAAGGAAAGTGACAAAATCTTAATGTCATTCTCTTAGAAATTTAGAAGTAAAATCTTAAGGAAATATTTGGGCCCCCAGCTAGCCAGCACACCTAATTGGTATATGTGATCCCTTTGCATTGACAATAGGATTTTCCTTTTAACCTCTGCATTGTTCAAATATCATTTTCCTTGGTTTATGCTGCTTCTAGTATTCAATGGATTTTGAAGGTAACATAATTCTCTGCTTAATAATTTCAGGACCTAAAGTCATGACAATGTACTTCTCCTCCAAATTGTAATTTCAATTATGCAAATCTGGCCCATCAAATTCCAAGATAAAAAGGATATTTAAAATAGGAAAAATGAAACTATTCCAAACAAATTCAGCAAACACAGAAAAGAATTTGCCAGGTCTAATAGAGAACCAAGCCACTGAGTCTTTTTGATGTAATAGGTTAAACTGCTCTTCCTCTCCGAGGCAAAAAAATCACTGTAATGAGCGGCAGATTTGCAAGAGAAGACAGCACCAAATGCAAGAAAAAATATTGAACAAGCGGCCCTTTGATAGATCCATATGCATCTTGTATCTTTAATCCAAATGTTGTATTGAATAATTGATCTATTAAGGACATATGCCTTAAAATTAAAAAATTTGAAGGTAACGTAATTCTCTGTTTAATAATTTCAGGACCTAGAGTCATGACAGTGTACTTCTCCTCCAAATTGTAATTTCAATTATGCAAATCTGGCCCATTAAATTCCAAGATGAAAAGAATATTTAAAATAGGAAAAATGAAACTGTTCTAAACAAATTCAGCAAACACAGAAAAGAATTTCCCAGGTCTGATAGAGAACCAAGCCACTGAGTCTTTTTGATGTAATAGGTTAAACTGCTCTTCCTCTCCGGGGCAAAAAATCACTGTAATGAGCGGCAGATTTGCAAGAAAAGACAGCACCAAATGCAAGAAAAAATATTGAACAAGCGGCCCTTTGATAGATCCATATGCATCTTGTATCTTTAATCCAAATGTTGTATTGAATAATTGATCTATTAAGGACATATGCCTTAAAATTTAAAAAGAGAGGCTTCTATCAAGTTAAGTATACCTTTAGACAAAGGGTCAAGCTTCAAAACCACCATAGCCTACTCTTCTTTCCTTGCTCTTAAGGAAATATCTTGAATCCAATGGAATTTGCTTCATGCATGAATCCCCCACCCTTTGCCACCATAAAGATAATAAATTAACAGCAGGAAAAAGAACCCAAACAAAAATGTTGAAAGCAATCGCCTATATGCATCTACTACAAATAATTTTTGGCGTCATAACAACACCATGAAATTTTCAATAAGACACTATTTTTACAAGTCTGCTTTAGCAGGGCTTACAAGAAGCTTCAACCAGGGCAAAAGGCACCACATGAAACTGTGTCAAACCAATTCAATAGTCTGCAGGTAATGGTCACAAGACTCCAGTCTGGAAAAAGCAGCCCCATATGCTGGAAAATGCAAGACTAGAATACAACTGACCGATCTCAGAAGAAGCATGAGGTTGTGCTGCCATTGTTACACATTTGCCATGGGTAAAAGCCTCCTAAGTTTCCATAGCTGAAGGTGTTTAGGAGGGAACAGGATCATGAATGTGGATGAACTTGACATAAATAAAGATGTGATGCTTTTGCAAGAACATGAATATACAACAATGATTCCAAGCTATGAAAACAGAGCCAAGGTTGAGCATCGTAGTGCCATTTTTGGCTACTTACCTTGTATTTCTATTATTGTCTTCAAGCCTAAAAAATAGAACAAAAGTTTTCTGAAATTGTGAAATTTGAGATAAAAAATTAAAAAGTTTTGACTTCCCAAATATACATAACAATTCATGATTTTCGAGAAGATTATTCTCCATTTAATAAAGAATAAGACAGCACACACATATTTTTTTCAGTTTTCAAGCTTAATACAGGATTTAGCTCACTTATTTTGTTTATGTGAATTTATTTTAAAAAGATCCGATATGGTAGTCATTAGAGAATGCTGGATTGTTGATTCCATGTTGAATTTAGATGAGATTGACTGACCCTATTTCATTTGAGTAACCATAATTAGGTTTTTCATTTGTTGATAATAGTAGTTAAGGTTGGCCAATCCTGCTTCATGGCAATAAGCGAAGTTGTCCCTAACTGTGTCTTCTTGAACTTCTTACCTTAGGTACCTGTTGTGACCTTTTCACACATTGCCCCATTGCAAATGGGGACCCCTGTTTTCACTTTTTGCCTCGGCGTCGCAACTACTTATCACTTGTCTTTTTACAATAAGGTCATCACTTTGAGAGTTTCAAGTCAGTTTTTCAAGAGTCATCCAAGCCAAGTCAATAGTCCATGCTTGAATCAATGCATAAATGTCATGGAAGTGCTCAGAAGGCCCGAGAGACGAGGATCGCCTGTGCTTTCGGCCAATTCTGACACTTCCTATTTTTTAGGGAATCTGCTTTTTTGCTTTTTCGTTTTTTCATTTTTGGCATTTTTGGACCAAACGGGGTTCCCTATTTTTTAGGAATTTTGCTTTTTCTATTTTTAGAAAGTCAACCCTGGTCAACGAGTCAACTTTCCATCTTTAGATCCAAAAATCATTGAAAAATCTGGAAAAGCAAGCAAAAAGCTAAGGAAAATCAACCCCAAAAGCATCAAATTCTGGAAAAATCATCGAAAAATCAGTCAGATCTGAGGTAAAAATCACCAAAAATCATCCAAACGAGCATAAATACATGGTGAAATTTTGTCTAAGTCTGGAAAATTCGCCTTCAAAAGAGCATGCTCAACCATTGGAGAGTTCGCCATCAAGAAGGAAGGATTAGCCATCATAAAGCCGGCCCTTAAAAAGTGGGACGAAGAGAAAATGGCCAATACCCTTGCAAGTCCGCCTTGGTCAAATTGGAAAGCCTGCCCTTAAAATGTGGGACGTAAGAAAGAATGGCAAAGACTTGTTTGAAGCCGGCCCTTAAAAAGTGGGACGTAAGAAAGAATGGCAAAGACTTGTTTGAAGACGGCCCTTAAAAAGTGGGACATAGACAAAAAAGGAAAGACACATCCAAAGTCCGCCATGCCAAAGGAAAAATGGCAAGGCATGCCCAAAGTCAGCCTAGACTTGGCAAGGACCATTCAAAGTCCGCCATGACTTAAGAGGGGTTGGAAAATCTTCTTTGAAGTCCGCCACACCTTGGCCTAACACTTGGAAAGTCCGCCATGGCATTTTTGGTAAGTGTTTGAGGCCTAGGAAGGAAAAATCCGAAAATTGCCTAAGTAAGAGGCCAAAAGGGGGAGAAAAAATTGAATTTTGGCCAAGTATTTTAACATTTTCAAGAGGAGAAGTGCGAATTTTGGGCTAAGTATGAAAGGCGAGCCTAGTAGAAAGTCCGCCATACCTTGAGGATAAATGGAAAGGACCTTGGAAAGTTCGCTTGGGACATGGCAAAGAAAAAAAATGCAGTTCGCCTAACATGAGAAGAGAAGAAAGGTTAAAAATTGGCCTAAGTCTGGAAGTCTGGAGAAAATTTGATAAAGTTGGCCAAGTATACAGAGAAAATTGCACACAAGGCAAAGAGGTAGGAAAGTCCGCCCTTGGCTAAGAGGGTTAAAATTTTGTCAAGTATCATGGAATCTCGCCTAATGAAGACATCCAGACACAGACTTTGCCTAGAGAAATTCGTCTGACCAAGAGAAAATTGATTTTGGCAAAAGAAAATGTGCCCAACACAGTTTAAAATCCGCCATGGCAGGAGAAAATAAGGATCTAGCATAACATTTGTCGACAAAATGGCTAGAATTTTAACTTGGCTAGACGAAAATTGGAATAAAATTGGAAAATAAACTTTAGCCAAGGAAAAAAGGAGAAAGATCGAAATAGCCATGGGTCCAACACGAATGGGTTGGAAATAAATTAAATATTTTAATATTTTAATAATTTATTTCCAAATACTTAAAAATATGAAATGCCTTGGACAAAATAATGGATGGAAAGGAAAGCTTCAAGTCCGCCCAAGGTAAAGATGTCCAGCATGAAGCAAAGTCTGCCCAAGGATGGATGTCCAAGACAAGTGAAAAGTCCACCTGGAGAAGTGTCCAAGACAGTCCAAAATCCGCCCTCAATCATGGTGGAAAATATTCTAAGGCATGAAGTGCCTAGAAGGGAGATGAAAAATGGCAAGCTTAGTGGAAAGCCCGACCTATCTCTTGGCAAGAAATCACTAAGTCCACCATGCACTTGTGCCAGGCTCGATGAAATCCGCCCAGCCAAGGAAACTCAAAGAATTGGCTAAGTAAAAATTCAAAAATTTGGAAAGGCACCAGTGAAGTCCGACCTTGCTCAATAGGTGGACGGCACAAGAAAGTCTGACTTTGCCCAAGTACATCATGTCCAAACCTTTACAAAGTCCGACTTTGCTTGGAGAAGGTATGTCCGAACATCCATAAGATCCGCCAAGTACAATGGCAAACATGATGCAAAGTTCGACCTAGACCAAGAAAAGAAATGTCAAAGTGTTGAGAAAGTTCGCCCCAATTTAAGAGAAATGATGGTAAGCACTAGAGAAAGTTCGACTTCTCCCCAGATATGTTTGTCCAAAGTGGCTTGAAGTTAGACTTAGGCCGAGAAAGAAAACGTCCAAGCTCATGTGAAGTCCGCCCAAGGAGAGGATGAGAAAATTGGCTAAGTGTTGATACCTTGGGGAGAAGAATTCACTAAGTGTTGGACAGAAAACAGGAAGGATGAAGAGGAAAACAAAGAGGAAGTGAATAAAATCTTTGTCCAAGGATGGAATTTGTCCTACATAGCACAAGCCAAATTCAAAATTGAAGAAAAATCCACAAGCAAAGTTCATCCAAAACCTTGGCTAAATGTTGAATAGTCCGTGTGAAGGTGGTACAAAATGAACTTGAATAGCCAAAATCTGGCTAAGTATGGGAAATACTTCACAGAGAAAATTCCAATTTCCTCCATCATGGCGAAAGCACAGGGGCATTCTTCTCCAAATTCAAGACACTTGAAAGAATATCCAGACATCTTGGAAGGATTTCATTTCCTGAAGAATTAAAGACAAGCTTCCAATCGGAATCAGATGGTGACAATAAGAGTGTTCCAAACAGATTTCCATACTTAGACAATTTCTCGACACAAATTGGAGAATTCAAAGAGGAAATCCAAAGTAATAACATCAACCCAGTTCAAGCAGGAGGAAGTTCAAAGCAACCAACTTCAAGTCCAGACACTTGCTCCAAGGGGAGACTTCCAGACCACAAAGATTCTAGTACAGGCAAGAAGAAGAAATTAAAGTCTCAAAAGAAATCCAAGATCAAAGCTAGGAAGGAACAAGCACAACGGACAGAGTCATCGGCAGGGAAAATATTCTAAGGAAAGCGCGTGGAAGAAAAACGAAGCAACCAAGGAAGGCATCCAGCACACTAAGGTGGCGCCTCGTCATCTTCCAACCAATCAAATTGTTCTGAATCAACATGCAACAACTTTCTATTTTATTGTTGATTTATATTTAGCAAAAAGGACAAGTGTCCTCAAATGTAATTTTCTCATTGGTCGAAAGTGACAAACCCTAATTAGGGTTTTATATTTTAATCTCGGTCGTTGATCCGAAATCAATCTTGGCCATTGAATTGTAATTGGGGAGCCTATAAATTGAGCTCGCCCCTCATTTGTAAAGTAGTGGAAACAGTATATGAAATTGTTGCATTGAGACTATTTCCGATAATAAAAGCTCTTATGCATGATTTGCTTTGAATAACTTTTATTGTCAAATAGTAAGAGAGGTTGCATATATTCTTCTACCATAGATTAGAGGTAGATTAAAGTTAGAATCAAATTAAGTAGAATTTGCTTTTGAAAATTGGTTAAGTGAATGAGAGATTGATCGTATGGATTCAATGGTGAAGTGTTGCTCATACTTTCTTCGAATGGATAATTTGCATTCGATGCATAAAGTTAGCCTGAGCTTATAATTGTGGAAGCTTAACTTCAGTCTCATTCGAGGCTTGAAAATCATTATCACACCCCTTGAAGATTGCACTCACTTTGCGTATGTTGTCCAGCAGGAGGCGAAACAAAGTGTGGTTTATTCCTTTCACCGAATCTTTACTGTCTCTTAAGTTCTTAGGCGTAGAATAGATCCCCTAAACCCTATCTTTTTGCTATTTTTTCGAGATCCACATTGAAGTCCTAATTGAAGAGAAGCCTTTAATGATAAATCCGCCTAAGTCCCAAACTTGTGAAAATTCCTTTAACGTAAGTCCCCTTGTTTATTACCAGCAAATCACAACGCCCATTGAGCTTATCCATACGTCAAGACCTGACAAAAGAAACCTTGGAATCGCCATATGATCTTCTCGCAATCTTAGCATATGCGGTGGTTTTTCAAGAGAGGATAGAGTGTCTTTGGACATTTTATTCTGTGTGTTCGGTGGATGATAAAACGTACACCAACAGTACCTACTGCTGGTAAATCTAGCACTATAGTGACCTTAAAAAACGAATACAAGTATATCCAAGAATCTCTATAAAGGTGGCCATCAAAAGGTTCTAGATATAATATACCGGAAGCAGTCATGATTTAGCACATTCATATTTTGTATCCTGTGCAGAGTCCTAAGTCTTGATTTAAATTACAACATTTACAATTGAAAACTTTTTTTCTCGATATGTTCATATTCTGTCACTATGTTATAATGGTAAGCTTCAGTACTATAATGGATCCACCACAAATGTTATTAAAAATTGTATTTGTTGATTAGTTGACTCCAGTCTGTGAATCCATTTTGGCTTTTGGTTTATAGATGTACTTTTGTGAGAAAATTAGTTATCCCACATGCAAAAGGTGAAAGAGCTTAAGGAGAAAAAGGTCATAAATAGACTCCTAAGTAGTAAAGTGCAATATGATTTTGGAAGAAAGAAGCTCTTGTGCACAAATCTGAAGACCGTGTTTGGACAAGGAAGCATCCATACTGCCTTAATTAGGCCCAAGTTGACATCCACAAGTAAGTCATCTCTTTCTATTAAGTACTGTTTAATTTATTTCAGCAATATTAAATAGCTGTTTGATTCCCAGTCTCTCAAATAATCGTTTCATATTTTCAAAAGTTTCAGATTTCATTTTTTGCAATTTTCTGAATTTTAGTTTCATAGTTTAAGACTCAACAGCAGATTCAGAAATGCCTGATTTCACTTATCAGTTCTGATTGAAGTTTCAAACCTAAGGATGTAATGGTCATTTCAGATTTTAAAATTGAATCTCTGAATTTTTTAAAAACATATTTTGGTTCATAATTGTGGTATCAGAGCTCTTTCTTGATCTTGGGGGAGAAGCTGTACCGATGGTAAAAAGTTTGGAAAGAGTAAATAATATGTTAGCCCCCATTAATGAATATTGGGATTAATCGGAATCTTATAATGAAGAATCTCCTGATGAAAGATTTTCAGAATAAACTTTATGAAGAATATCAAAGGAATATACTATTGGAGCATGACAAATTTAAGTCGTAAGCAATAAGAAAGATAGTTCAGTATATGATGTTTTTATTGCAGGGTTTAGACCTCGTTGACAATTGTTGTGGACATGAGACTTGACAATGAAGATGCAGCTGAAAATTTGCTCAATTTTTGTGCTTATCAAGCATTTCAGTTTTGTGATGTAAATGAACACAACACTATTAGTACTACTTTTGCTCAAGCAAGTTGATCTGGAGAGTTCTAATGGTATATGGTGCATTTTAGTAAATTTAGAGGACTGAGATAAACATCAGAAAGCATTGAAATAAGAATTTGTGAATTGAAGGAAATAAAAAACCAATTTCATCAAGAAATGTTCGGTAGCATTTCATCATATATTGGAAAACAGATTACAAATTACATACATTTTCTTCTTAGTCCTACATTTATGATATAACCTCTGAATGCAAGCAGACACACACATAGACCATACATCTCTTAACTGACATCCAATTAGATATGGCAGGCCCTCTTGTCTGCTACACAAAGGTGAGACTATTGGAATCTAAAGTTTTGCAAAAATGAACTGAATCCTTCAGTATACAGGTGCAATCCCCAGGGAGACAGGATTGTCTGCCTCCAGGGACTGGTGTGTACCATTCCCTGTTAAATATCTTCAGATGAACTCTGAAATCAAGCAACCTAAAACAACCTAGCATTTGAAATAAGAAACAAACTTGTGCAATGGATTTTGGAGTAACAATAACGATGGACACTCTAAAAGTATGACCCAGTTTCTAATTCCCCCATCAAAATAAGCAGCACATAACTCTAAGAAACATGTGGCAAAACTGTGGTGTACTTCCGTATTTGGCCCAAGTTTACATATGTTAAGAATGTGGTAAAAAAAAACTCCACCCAGATTCGGTTGCAGGCAGCCCATAACCTCACAGAAGATTTACCAAACAAAAAATTCTTAAGCAAACCCGATAAATAATGTGATATCTTCGTCGAAATAATCCAACAATTTATGGTATGAAATAAACATCTGGCTATACAAAAAACATAAAAATGAAAAGTAATTACACTTGAGCAGACTGTGAACACCTGATTGTCCACCTGATACATAAAACACTTTGCAAGAGCTGAAAAGAATGAATACTCGTAATTCTGGAGAGTTATTTTAATTGAATTAGTATTCCCTAATGCATGCAATTAAGAAACTCGTGTCTTCAATAACAAGAAGTTAATAATCCAAAAATCCTTCACCATTAGTCAATAGCTAAAATCCTATGAAGGATGTATTCAGCCTTCTGGACGATAATGGAAATATATTAATGCTTTATTTTCCTAATTAAATGCACAAATTCAATTCTTACGGTAATCCAAAATGCAAACTGCTTACCTTTGTTTTTCCTAGGAGACGTTTTCCGGGTTGCTCTAAAGAAATGCTATTTTTGTGCTTGATGCTATTGTGGGAAGAGAAATGCTTAACAGAAATAAGCTTAACCCCTGGTTTTTGGTTCAATTGAATGGCTGCAGAAGAAATACCAAATGGGCATTGAGAAAATACGAATATTATTCTAAGTTCAAAAAAGTTATAATATGCAACCAACCTGACTGTGAAAGAAGAATAGAAGGCCTCCCAGCCAATGCGCATGAAGATGTCAACATTTTTTCTAGCAGAAAAAATGATTTTGCTGCAGAATTTCTGAAGCAAATGAGATAAGGTGTTTTGAGCCATATTTAGTTTGTCGTCAATCTTTTAACTTGATTTTTCAATTAATTATTCCCCCGTCCCCGCTCTAGATTGTTGCTCAAATTTATAAGCCATTGTTTAAGCTTAAGAGTTTGTCTATTATCATGGATATATGTGTTAATGTTCAGGAATACAAAGATTAAAGGGGGAAAAAATAATAATAGTTCTTACCTTAGCCCTCAACATGCATACATGGGAGCAAGAGGGCTTCACCATCAAGCCAAATCAATGTTTGCAATTGAAAAGAGTTTTGAAAAGTGCTTATTGTTATGGGAGCATGTTTCTTTTGAGGTGCATAAATATTTAGTATTTAAGGATAGTGAAAAGAAAAGTGAAATATATCATTTGTATATTAAAAATTGAGTTGTTATGTTATTAGAAAAATATATCTACTTAGTGTTTGTAGATTTATTTTAATGAGGATAGTATTTTTTATTGAATAATAGTTAATATAAAAAAAAACATTTATTAATATAAAGTGGTGTGTTCTTATGGCTTGAAAATTTAGGTTTTCGTTTTACTCAAATTGTGTAGATGTATAGATCGAAGCAAAGGAAGTGAGGGAAGGAAAAGATGAGCATAAAAAGGGAATTAGAACTAAGATCAATGGTATTGTCTAATTTAACATTCTATGAAAATATTTTATGTTCAACAATGTTCAAGTTGATCAAGCAAAAGAGAGAAAGAAAGATGTCTTGGAGATGGGAATCTAAAATCTAAAGACTATGAAAATCATTGACATTCAAGCTATGGATTTGTTGTGATCTCCTTTGCCTCTTTCTACTTCTCTCATTCAACCTTTTATCCTACCCATATGAAACTTCTTAAAAGTCATTTCCCTTTATTCTCCTAAAGCCAAAAACTAAAACCATCCCATTATCTCCTCAGCTAAATTTGAATCAAATTTAAACCTTCTCCCTCATTTGCATCCTTCATTTCGACCTTTTATTACCCCCTTGTACCTCCATCACATCACACACCACAATGAGTTTAGTTTACCCCCTAGGGTTTTATTATGTGAATACAAAATCTTTCACACTGCACTCACTTTTCCACTAGATTTACACACACCCCCACCTTACAATAGCACCCCCTACACACAACTATGATGCCCAATTTTTGAAAGTTATCCAATGGAGTCCAAACTTTCCCCAAAGCTTCTCTTGAGCCTTTTGAACCCATTCCAATGTTAGATCATGTGTATCTAGGTACACATTTTCTATTTTTACTTTTATATTATAATCTTTCAACTTGCACTTTACATTCCTAACTCATATACTTTATGTTATAAATTAAATTTACTTAAGTTTTAGTTCTCTTACTTCAATATTTTTGCAATAATCTAATTTATTTAATAGTTAGTACAATTAAAAGAGTCTTAGCTATCTCCTATTATTAAATACTTGGACAAGGGAGCAAGGGAGGCGAGCAATGGGATGGTAATTTTTTTTCTTTTATCTTGAATGTATTCATGCATGTAAATATTTATTAATATGATCGTACAAGAATGCATATGCCATGTGATCTTAAATTAGAGCCTTAGGTGAATTCATAATAGAATGATATTTTAAATAGTATGGAATTCATCAGTCTTGTAATGATTTGTTTCATCTAATTCCATATCATGATGAATTATTTTGGGTATATGTAGGACATGGGTGATGTGGAAAGCCAAGCAAAGTAGAAGGGGTGTGTATCTTATCATGTAATGTCCCCTTTCATGGAGTAGTCGAAAATGATCCATTTAGCCTATTTAATTCCAATAGACTAATTTTGGGCTATATTAGGGAATAAATTAATTAATTAAATTAAGCTATCCAATAAAGAAAATATTATGGATGACTTTACTTTAATTAATTTAATAAGTAACTTAAATATTTTAAAAAGAGAAATATTATAAAGTCACTTTATAGAGTGCAATAAATGATATATTTTGAGCAAGAAATTAAAAAGTAACTTCAAGTGAGTTCTATGAGAAAATATAAAAAGAGATTTTAAAGCTCATTTGCATATGATTGTTTATTTTTCAATTTGTGGAGATTTGAACTGTGAGCTTGAGAAAACTCTAAGAAAAAATCCCTAAAGGGATTGGTTTCAGTAGTGAAACATCTACCCTAGTTGATTGTAGATGGAATCACACAGGTTTCACATAGGTGGGTAGCAATTACATAATTTGTGAAGTCTTGTAGATAAGAAAAATATCTTAAATAATAGTACAAGTGAAAGATCAAAAAAAGGATTAGTCCAGTGTGTGTAAACAACTATGGAATTAAATATTATATTTCATTGCAGTTGGCAATGAAACCCAATCATACCATTAATCAACCCCAAAAGGAGACATACCTTATAATGCTTGGTGGAGGAAGGTTGATGTAATTTTTAAAAAGGTTTATGAGCTTGGAACATTGCAACGCAGCCCTCTTAAGTTGAGTTCATATTAGGTGTTGATCTTAAGGGACTCGTAGCACGTGTTAAGGTTGTTTGGGCATAATTTACGAGCATTGTACCTTGTTGAAGGGTGTTGTACAACTCTAAGAAGGTACAGAGAGATTTATATTGAAATATTGACTTGGTCCAAGTTGAATTCATCATTATTGTATTTAAAATTTGAACTTTAAATGGTGGTTTTCTATTGTGTGTAAAAGTCTAGAAATATATTTCTATAATAGCAATACTCCAAGCTATAAAATATTATCTTTTTTGATTTGTAAGAGCAGTAGGGATGAATTATATATTATCAAAAGGAGCTAATACAATTTGATGTCATGCACATATATAGTCATGCAGATATATATACACAGTGGGCTCGTAGCCAAAATGAGCATATATGCTTATATATTTTTGTAGTGTTCACATAGCATAGAGAAAAAACATTTACATCCCCACCCCAAGGGCTTCATCGAACTCTCTTATCCACTCAAAATCCTTGACTAATTCCAAGTTATTCACCTTCTTCAAGTATTGGCTCCCCTTTCTAGCAATGGCCATGTGTTGCATCAAGGTCTTAGTGTGAAAGTTGCCAAGGAAGGGAAGCCATTCCACCAAGAAGCCTTCCTCAAGCACCCTTTGTATATCCTTCGGCCACAAGACACCAACACCATAGTGATTCACCCTCAAAACATCTTTTAGCCCCCCTAAGTTTTTTCTTGAACAAAGCAGAAGCCAACTCCCACACCATCTCCTTGAGCTCACCAAGGTCTAGGAGGGAGGCCACAAAGAGAGATGTGATATCAATAATGACCATATATCTTTTGTCCCCCACCAAAAAAAATTCCTCCAAGAATCATCTTCATGGCCTTCAGCAACCTCCCATTGAATTCCTTGATCACCACCTTCAACCTCTAGTCAAAAATGTCACCCAAAAAATCCATCTGTCAACTTGGACAAGTGAGCCAAATAGGGGAATTCAATTTTTTCTGAACACCACATACAACAACTTACAAGTCCAATGGTTGGCTTTACCCTTGACCATGAAGATATAGCATGTGGCCACGCCATCCCATGCCCCACGCGGGGAGAAAATCTTTGTCAAATCCTACCACCTTCTATAACTATCCTTTACATGCTCTGGAATTATTAATAGTGATGTTGCAACACAAGCCAACTCACATGTGTAGTATTGCATTGCCACCTTGCCCTACAAAACATGTTGAGCATGCACCTATCATCTAAGAAGGATGTAGTAAGTGCCAGTGCCTTTTGATTGGTTGCCTTGAGTATAATGATTGGTGATATATGTGGTAAAAGCGACATCGTCAATGGCCTCATTAGCCAATGCATTGGCATCCTTGTTACCCCCCAATAGATATGCTTGATTTGGTAATCATAATCATTAAAGCATTGGAGGAGCTTGAGGTAGCACACAATGGTTTTATTTTCCAATTCATGATTACTCCCTTTGTTAAGGCATTGGTAATAATTTGGAAGTCCCCTCCTATAACCAACATCTTTACTTTCTCCCTAACTGCCAATTCCAGTCCATAGTGGAGGGCACTCAATTCAGCAACATTATTTGTGCCTTCCGGGAGGTGAAATCTGAGTTGTTCCATTGTCTCCCCTTTGCAATTTCATAGAATATGACTTGTACCCGAGGAGCCAGGGTTGCCTCTAGATGCACCATTGAAATTTAGTTTGACCAACCCACATCTAGTGGTTGTAGGACCATTCTAGATTTGACGGTCACCTTAGCATAAATGCTAGAGACCCCATTAATGAGGGGAATAAAGCATTGCTTCTATTGGGTTCATATGCAATATTTTTATGTAAATGAAGTTGATTTCAATATGTGACATTCAGAAATTAATGTTATGTTGATTATTTAAAATATCGATTCAAAACAAGTTGAAAACCAACTTGGACTTGTAACATACAAACGGTTTGACGAAATGCCTAAATATTAAACTTTGTGAAAATTACAAAAAAATTGGTTTAGAAAATTGGTCCAGGATATTACATATCCCATGGGGTTAATCTAAATGGTATATGAGGTGGTGGTATGAATGATAATTCAATAGAAAATCTAGTTGATAGATGGTAAGGTAGTATGTCAAAGAAGATGTTATATGTAGGTGGTTGACACTAGTCAAGGAGTTAAAAGGAGAAGAGAACCATGGGTGGTAAGAAAACAAAGAAAAGGAAAAGATAAGCAATGAGTTGAGCAAGACTTTGGAAGATAGAAAAGAGAAAGCTAAGATGCTAGTATAGAATAATGTGGAAGATAAAAGAAAAAAAAGGCAAGATGATAGCATAGAAAAAGAAACCAATAAAATAAATTCAACTCTAACAAAGTCTAGAGAGGATAGAACTACAATGAATGTCATGAGAAGAAAATATAAGAAGGGTGTTAAATGAATAATTAACTAGCTAAATCAACCAATAAGGTTCAAGGTAACAACCTAAGTTGAAGAAGAAAGAAATGGGATAAATATAACATATCAAGAAAGGAGTGGCACTCAAGTATTTATCTACAAGCTAAAAAATACTCAAAAATTACTCTAAATATTGTGGAAGCAAAGCGGAAGTGATTATGAAAGGAGAAGAGAGATTTCAAAGGCATAAAGAACATAGACAAGTTAGTGAAAGAAGTGTGGAGGAAAAGAAAGAAAAATATTTCAAAAAGTTAGTTTGAATGTCTTATGATGTTTTCTCTAATAATTATCAAATTGTGTATCTAAGTCTAGTCAAGAACCAACAATGTCCTATAAGCCACCGATCTCAAAACTATGGTATATTTTCTAATAAATTTTAATGATGATTGATGACATTCTTACTATTTATTTTTAAATATATATAATCGATATCCTACTAGGCACATTGTGGCATAAGGGAAACTTATGATCAAATATTAATTCTAAATGTAAAGATTATATATACATTGAAAACAAGGACTCCAAAAAGAAGTACCTTGAGGTCATATTTGACACAAGAAAAAATATCAAATTTTCATAAAGCAATGAAGCCTTGATTGGATGGGTGGAAGCCAAAACCACTCCATAAATCAAATTTCCAACAATGTGGTGGGTAGCAAGGAGACCATCTAAGTAAAGGCTATTTGGTAGGTTAGGTGGCCACGTGTTCCTTTATTTTTTCTAAACTTGGGCCCATGTGTTGAGAATGGTATTCTTGGTGTCCTTTTCTTGATTAATTTTAATATTGTTTAATTTTCCTTGCAAGCTTTGATAGTATTATCAATTAGTCTACATCTAGTTTGATGTTAAAGCTCTCAATACCTATATAATTAGGAAGAAGGGTTTTTAATGGAGGTTGTATTATGTAGTATCAATTGTGCATAGTTTTGGATTAGCAAAGCAAGTGTGTAAGTCACAACCAACAGTTGAATCACACATGCACCATCCTCATTCCCCCTATAGAAATGGATACCCACAATGATGGTGGTTGAACAAAATTGTAGACCCATACATTGTGTTTAGTCAAGTAGGATAAATCATTGTATTACATAGCAAGTAAATTATTCTAGTGACTTCATTTCCTTATATCTTTGTTAAAGTGACTTATAGTGATTGTACCATGTTTATGATATTTGTACAAGATTTATGTGTGTAATAGATTGCATTCCTAGAGTTGAGTACTAACTTGTAAATGGTGCATTAATTATGAAGTAAGGCATGAGATGGGGAGAAGTGATTGAGCATTAACTCACTAGAGCATGTGCATAAGGAAATTAGATTGGTAATGGAAGATGAAGGGTCAAGTATATTTCTTATAAATGATCCTCAAAATATTATGAATAATGAGGCACACAAATATTGTGAATGAGCTATAGGACATGAAGCATTTCGATATATCTAAAATATTTTTATTGAAATAACTATTGTATGATCAATGTTGGTTGATATTAATATATCTTAGGAATATGTCTTTGTGATGTATAATCTTAGGTATATAGGCTCCTAAGCTCATGCTACATAATTTGTAAAGGAATGTATTTGATAATATAAAATGAATATTGAATATTTATTTGTATGTGTATGTGTGTTTTATTAAATATGAATGATTTAATATAACTGATTAAGATTTTGTAAATCTCAAGTAGGTACAAATAGTTTTGCAAGTTGTCTAGTCTTGTAGGTTACTTAAGAGTGGATATTTTTTTTATCTTTTCTTGGTGAAAGGTTGTGGATTATATTTAACTTGAGGAACTAAAATTTCCCCAATTTTACTTACTCACAACATGTTAGTATATTTTAGTCATTATGCAGTATTGTAGAGAAATAAGGGCCCCTAAGGAGTACTCAGCCTTTGGAACACAATGTTTCTTAGTTGCACAAAAGTTTAAGACATGTATCTTTGCTTATGATATCAAGTACTAATTTGTGCATAACTAAGTGTTTGGCATTGAATTTACATATGTTCAATGAGGATTGATTTGGGAGAGAAAAATATTAGTGAATGTGTAGAAGTGTGATGAGATAAATTAGGCATGGAAGTTTAGGATTTATGTCATAAACACTACTTAAGAAGATAAAATTGGTTTCAATTTTGTGTGCTATATAGTAGGTAGTAGTAGGTGTTACAAAGAGTGACTTAAATATGTGGTTACATTTTATTATTTGGTTAAATCTAGGTATCCTTCCTTAAAAAAAGTTTATACAACTAGATTAATTCTATATGGGTTAAGAAAACTCAATACTATGGAGTTGTGAGATATTAATCTTAGCCTAGAAAATTTATGGATGTTAGTAGGTTTAATATACAAATTGATGCAACCAATATTAAAATGTTACAAGATGGTCTCAAATCTCAAGCTCCATTAGAGTAGGTGGGCCCTAGCTCTAGGATGCACAATCAAGAAAAGAGAAGAATGCCCCTATTGGCCAAGATATGGATTTTATGGAATAACCTAGAGTTTCTAAAGGATGTGCCGGGGGAAAAAAATTCCTTGAACTCTTTGAGAACTTGTAATTCAGGTCCCTTGTGTTTAGTTATTATTTTGTTGCAACATTATGTTTTGGTTTAATTGTTCCTATTATTTCCCTCTCTCCTTTGGGAGTTTTGAGCTATTTTTTGTTTTCATTTTGTTGTTTGGTTGTAAAAGGCTCAAGGCCCCTTTTAAAGCCCTTATCTACCTTTAATAAAAAAGTATTTGTATATGGTTAAAACATTAGGAATTCACCTAGATTTTGTAGAATGGTGGATAAAGGAGTATTTTTAATTATATAATTAACAAAAATAGGTTGTACATTATGATTCATTAATGCTAATAATATTTTTTTGAAACTATTGTAAAATTAGATATACCAAAAATAATAATTATACCTAGGGCTAAGATCACAAAAAATACCCAAGGTAATTATATTTCACTAGTTATAACACTATATAATTAATTTCCACATCTTATACATTGCCTATATTTAATACATCATTGTCAAAATATAATTCTTAAGTTTTTTAGGTTAGGTGACATTAACCTTGCAAACCTATGTCATCCATATGTCTCCATATTTCTTGGAAAGTGTCCTAGGGGACATGAGAGAAATTCATTAAAAACATTGGCATATTGTAATTATATTTTCAAGAGGAATTTCTCCTAGGAATCCATATTGGAAATGTGAAAGATCTTGAGTGGGGCGTTCAGCTTTGGAGGGAAAGAGGAGTCCATTGGTGTTCCATCTAGAAGCTGAAAAGTCATCGAAGCATCTTGAAAGGCAAAAATTGAAAATGTTATGGGCTAGGCACCCATGTTGGAGCCCTGTGCACTTTATTTAACATTTTATCATGACTCATGGTCTTTCAATAAAGGGGCATGGGTTTTTTTAAGTGGTTTTGGTACCTCTTGTTTTGGTTTACCATTGTGGTTTTACCTCCCACAAGTTCTATATATTGGAGCCATTGGATGATAATTTCATATTGAGTTATTTGCAGGTGTATGGAAGCATCTGAGTTGATCACAGATCAATAGTGAAGTGTACTATGGTGTATCTCTATTGTAAAGATTAATAATACAGTTTCCCTCTTTTGTCATGTGGAGTTTTTTACCAAAAGGGTTTCTCCACATAAATTTGGTGTCATATTTTGTTTGTTGATTTTTTTATTGTGGTGAATGTGTAATCACATACCTATAATCTGATTTGGTAATCTTATTTTCATATTTGAATTCATATAGATAAGTTAATATTTTAGCTTTGTTTTACCTTGTTTTCAACAACATAAACATTTAGTGACAATTGAGATCCTTTCTATCTCTACACCATCGTCAAAGTCTAAAAAAGTAGGTACACTAGGAACAATAATAACAAAATTGATTTATTATGGAATATCTTGAGAACTAATGTAGATATTACCAAACATATTTATAATAAGGACAATATTATCAACACGACATGTTGGCTCAAATTTCATAGCATATTCCTCTTTACCACTTTCCTCTTCTATCTATCTACCATTTCTATTTATATTTGACCACCATTCAACATGAGCAATGTTTGATCCATTCAATATGACTTTACCACAATCTAATAAACAATGAAATTTACTTTTGAAGATATTTAGTGTTAAATAACTTACAAAATAATGGAGGAAAAGATGAACTCACCATAAAAAATTGTAAGGAAATTTCTCTTCCCTTGGAACAATTCTTCATTTCTAGCCCTCCAAATTTGTCATAAAATTTTAGTTGAAATATTTATCCATAACAAATTAAATTCCCCATCAAATCGTTCATAAAACTAAAAATGATTTCATAATATAAAATTTCATTTTTATTATCACACCCCAACTTTCTCCTTAAGAACATAGACCAAATATTACTAGAAACTCTGCAATAAAAAAGGTGTTCAATAGAATCTTTACTATTACAAATTAGACACACATAGGGATTGAATCCAACATCCTAAAGAACTATAATTTTTTTGAAATAATGAGACATCTAAAACATGACTTTTTTTGGTTTCAATCACTTGGACTAGATATGACCTAGAATAAAAAAATATTATCTTTTTCAAATGAGGAAATATTTTGTAGCAAGTTAGGAATATCAAGGAATTTGTGAGTGTTATTCAACATATTATGTGCTTCCTTAGCTTTGGCCAACAACAAAGGGGTGCCATTTTTCCACTCCATATTGCTTAAAATTTATGTATTGAATCTAAGTTGAATGGGGATATTAACACCATGTAGGACATTATTAAAAATAGTGTGTCTCTCTCTAAGATACAAGAATCTAAAGTTTGGATTAATTTCACTCTGAGAGATTGAGTAACAACTAATAAGAATATCACCAAAAGTTTTGCAACCTTTAGCTTCACAACCCCTAAACTTTTTTACTACCATTCCCATTTGACCATAATTTATTTATTTTTTAACATATGTGCTCTCAAATAACTAGTCAAAAGCATGCCAAATACCAAAAGAAGATAGGATTTTTTGGCATGCTTATACTCTAACAACAAGAGAGAGTAAATGCCCTTGCCACTTGGTATATTTATTCTCAATTTTTTGATAGACTCATTCTCACATTTCTTTGAGAGAAGGATTAAGAAAAAAGGGATGCTTAGATAATTGATTTATTGGGTTCTCCCCATTCCCACCCTTATGTTAGAAACCAACTAGGAGGCTAGGTATTCCAACACTTAACTATGGATTTGATGGAAGAAAATTTTGACCGAAAGGCTAAACAATACATACCCAAATTTTTCATTAATTTGTCGAGATTAATCTATATAAAAATAAAAAATAAGTTTATATCATCAATGAATTATATGTTTAGCATCTTTGATAGGAAATTAATATGTTGATCAAACCATTTCCTACATAACCCTATGAGAGAAAATAATTTACACATGCTTACAAGATAACCATAATGTAATTATCAAAGATATACCACAAGATTGCACAAAATATACTTTGAAAAAGCTCTCATGAGGGAAAAACCCAACCTCCAAAACATCTACATTTAACGTGTTAATTAACAATGAAACATTACAATACACTTATAAATTCTACATGAATACTTTTGAAACATCAAGCTACTCAAATGCATCCTCCATGTATCCAAGCATAATGGATAACCATGCAACCATATATTCCATGTCATACTTTACATATGCACTCTTCAAGAGAGATCAGTACAAATTATTTCCAACCTAAAAAGTTATGATATCTTACTCCAATCACTAAATGTATGCTTATTTTTATAGATTCAAGCTCACACAATTACAATTATGGTATTGGAAAATTTGTGTCTCAAAATTATGAGTATACAAATCCATCGACCCCATTATTTACTTTCTAGTGTTAAATTTCCCAATATTAAATATTTTTCCAATGTGCAACCTACACATAAAATATCTAACCAATGCTACATACAAATTTGCAAGTGTACCCAAATAATTATTTAATATGGCTAAACACATCTCTAAAGATTCACCACACATAAATACTTATTTTATATAATCAAAATCATTATTTTATTATGCAAGATGTATGACACAATTTTCCTAACAATCTCATTGTTATCAAGGATAATAAGACTTTTGATAGGGGGACTTTGTTTTGGTAGTATTAAGGATATATTAGAGAGCTTCAAGTGCAATCATAAACAAAGAGAGGGTAGTTAGACATCCTTGCCTTAGAGATATTAATAATATAAAAGGATCAATTAGCTCACCGTTAATTTTGACTCGGGCTAAGGAATCATTAAATAGAAGTTCAAAGATTCTACAGACCTTCTCTCAAAATCCAATGGCTTTAAGCATCATCATTATGAAAGACTTAATCATGTCATAGACTTTCTCAAAATCAAGATGAGTCATGCATACATCTTGTCCAAATTTTCTAGCCTGGTCAAGACCCTCCTTGCTAGTAATAATATTATCTAGGATATAGCCTCCTTTAATGAATCCTATATTTGTCTAGGAGAAATGATTTTAGGGAGATATTCCTCAACATGATTACCAAAGCCTTGGGCATTATTTTTTAGGAAATAATTAAGAGGGTTATTGGCTCTAATTTTTTATGAAACTTTAATCCTCCTCCTTAGAAAATAGTTTGATCATACCTTTATTTAGCTCATTACCAAGTGTGCCCATCTTAATAGCCTCCTTATAGACCTCCAAAAAAATAGGATTAACACATATAAATGTTTTTTTTATAGAATTCAATTGAGAGACTATCCCATCTTAAAGATTATCCATTTAGGAGGATTGGTAGCATTCCATTTTCATTGTTTGGAGAAGTCTTTGTCAAATTCACTAGCACCCTCATTTTTCACTTTTGATAGTATTAATTTCTTACAAAGCTCTCTAACAACCTTATTGGCCTTACTACATTCAAAAGAGATTAAATCCATGTAGAATTTCCTAAATTCATCTTTAGTATATTCGTGGTCATTATTGATTTTCCATTTACATCAATATGACCATTTATTTTCTTTGAAAAACTTAGTTGAAGAACATGTTAAAAAATATATTTGGAGCATTTATCGTATACCCTTTTAATCCAACTAGTTTTTTCTCCCATTTTGAAGAATATAGTTTTGATGGAACCTCCATTTATGTTTCATTTTAGTCAATATCTTTTGGATTTCAATGTTATTTGGATTATTCTAAAGTTCCTCTTCACATTCAAATTTGTTCTTTCTCATGTCAACAACCTTTTTCTTCCCAATAGTTCCTATAGAATGTTATAGAAAAATTGGAAGGTAAAATACTTACTAATATTTATAATAGTGTGAATTTCATTAACATAGTCACTATCATAAAAAACATTAGCATTCAACTTGTTCAAATATTTCTTTAAGATTATATTACTAGTGAAACTCCCCTAAAATATGATTGAAACCTTAATAAGGTAATGGCTATACATGGTTTAGGGGAACTTACTGCCACACAATTATTGCCTTCATCTTCACATGCTTGAAAGGAATGATTATTTATGTAGAACATGTAACCTATGGAATAAAGTCTTGTTTTCCCATTCTAATTATATCACCAAGTACCTCGTATACTATTGTTGTTAGTATTAGGTGTGTTATCCACCTTACATACCCTCATGCATGATGCAACTTAATTATTCATGCGGTGGGAAAATACGGTGTGTTAGTGATTTGAGCTATGGACCCCAAACCCCTAAGGCTAGATTGTCTCCAAGTACCATGGTTGTCAAACCTAGGAAAATTACCACAAAACTATGTTTGTTGGGAAACTAAGGAGTAATGATTGAGGTGGTTAATACCTCCTTCTCTTTTGGTTTTTTAATACCAATGGGGTTCCCCTACGATGTTGGATTAATTGATACAATTGTGATCTAACATTTACCTTACAACAAACTATACCCACTACATAGTGTATCCCAGTACTAGTGTCACAATATATCTATGTGCTCCTTTTTACATGCAAGGATTATGTACCTCTAATAGAAAAAACATATTAGACATGATATTTAATGAAAAGAATGTACATCCCCTTATAGTTGGTATCTCTCTAATGCTTGAAAGTTATAAAACTACTTCATTTCAACTAAAAAGAAAGTGAATTTAAGTGTTTTATTTAGGAGTGGGGTGATGATAAATGGAGTGATGGAGCTAGTAGTAGATTGATGCCTCTATTTAGTTGAGAAACATAGTTCTTGAGTTCATACAAAATTTGTAATAACTGAAAACAAGGTGTATACACCTAAAAACGGTCATTACCTTCAGTTAATTAAATACAACCTATTTGATTAATGCTTCAACTACATATAAATAAGGTCTTACTTTATTTATATTGTTCACTTTCTTTTTAATTCTTCTAATTCACATTCTTCTAAATAATTAAATAAACAAAATACCCTAAACGTGTTTATTTAATTAACCTTCCTTAATCTTGATTAAGAATTAGAGCACATTTCTACAACTTTTTGTGTGCCACCTCATAAAGGTCACATGAAAATAAATAAGCCTAATTATTAATTAGAATTATCCTCACACTTCCACCAATGAGAAAAAGCACATGGCTTTATTCTCCCACACTTCCAACAAATTTGGAGCACATGGGTCTTTGTTTCACACACTTGGGAATCCCATACATTTGGCATGTTTCCAATTGGTCAAGGGATTCTCTCCACACACATGGCATGTTGTCCTTGGTCAAGGGGACAACATCCTGATTCCTTTCATCTCCACCATCTATCATTTCTCCTTCGAATCTAGACCATTGATGGGTTCCACCTCACAAAATGCTTGAGAAACCCTATAAATACACCCCCTTGCCTTAGCATTTTTCAATCCACCTTTTGAGTAATGTTATAATGCTATTTTGAAATACAAATTGGAATAGTGTTATAATGCAATTTTTCACCCACACTTTGAGCAATGTTACCATGCAGGTTTTTCGTAGGAGCTTGGAGCTTTCATGGAATCTTATACTTAGTTTTCATATCATGTGTTACTTTGCATTCTCATCTTAGATTAATTAATTGCTTCATAGTTACATTTTATCATCCTCATTGCATCATAATTGTATTTTAGGGTAGTTTGTTTTATGTTTGCTTTTGAGCATATGCATAATCATGGATAGTTCATTTTAGTTTCATATCATCTCTCATCTCCACTTCTTCATCTATCATCAACATCATCCTTCATTTATCATTGCATCCATTATCCTTTCCATTGTTTTGTTTCATTTAGAAGCATACCACTAATCATTCCAACACACATTTGCACATAGAAATCATCTTAGCTTGCATATTAAGCATCAAATCTTGTTTTCTAGGTAGTCATTTTAACAACCTTTGTGCCCATAGAAATTTGAGGGCCAAACGGTTTAATAAATCCCTAGAAATAGAGAACAATGATGTGTATTTGAAAGATTTGATTGTATTATGAATAGAGTAGTTTTACTTGCTTCAAACTTTGAATGTAAACCATCTAATTAAGGTTTGTGTTGACATTAAAATAAATCACTCTACACATTCGACACACACACAAAATGGCGCCCACCGTGAGGCCTTTGCCTCACTTATTGCTAACTTTTTTGATGATTTCATGATTGTAGGTTCAAGGTTTATGACTTGGGAATGCTTTGCACCGGTTTTGATGCAATTCTGAGCTATTTTGAGGCATTTCTGAGTTGTTTTTAGAGTTTTGGCGCCTCTTGTATCTATTTTGGTGCCTCTTGCAAGCAGTTCAGAGACCATTTTTAGTTGTTTTGAGACCATTCTAGCTTGCTCTGAGAGTTTTGGTACCTCTTGTACCTATTTTGGCACATCTTGCAAGTTGTCCCGAGACTGTTTTCACCTATTCTGAGACCATTCTAGGCCACTTTTAGAGTTTTGGCACCTCTTTCACCTATTTTGGCACCTCTTGCTTGAGTTTTGTCACCTCTTGCAAGTTGTTCTTAGACCATTTTTCCTATTCCAAGACCATTCTAGGCTATTTTTAGAGTTTTGGTGCCTTTTGTCTCTCTTTTGGCGCCTTTGGTGTCTCAAGTGGTGCCAAAATTCCTACACCATTGCATAGCTTATGAAATTCTACCCCATTTAAATAAAAAAGCTCCGAAAAAGACCTTCATATCACCAAGATACGACCATTTTCAAGAAACTTTCAAAAAATCAAGTCTCTCTATTTTGGCGCCTCTTGTCTCTATTTTGGAGCCTCTTGCCTCTGTTTTGGCACCTCTTGCCTCTTTTTTGGCTCCTCTTGTCTCTGTTTTGGTGCCTCTTTCCTCTGTTTTGGTGCCTCTTGCCTCTGTTTTGGCACCTCTTGCCTCTTATTTGGCACCTCTTTCCCCAAAATGGAACCCACCATTGCATAGCTTATGAAATTCTACCCCATTTAAAAAAAAAAAAGCTCTAAAAAAGACCTATGTATGACCAAGATACGACCATTTTAAGATTGACTATAAAAGTGTTTTGACATGCAACTCTAAAGTGGTGCCTTTGGTGTCCCAAGTGGCACCTCTTGCAAGGCTTGATTTTCATGTTTTGACATGCTTACTCTGTTTTTGTGCCTCTTTTAGTTTTTCACCAAGTCAAAAAACTCACATTTTGTGTTTGTGCTTTGTAGGCTTTCCCAAAAATGCTTGTCAAAGACATTCTTATCAAACTACTGACATATTGCAAGGGCTAGAAGTGGTGTATTTGTTTCGTTTTGGTTAAGCTAGGAACATAGCTTAATTAAAAGGTTAATGAACATCATGTTTTCTTTTGGTTAAGTTAGGAACATAGCTTAATTAAAGGTTAATGAATATCTTTTGTATGTGATGAATGGTAGGCATATTCTCTCCCCTTAACTGGGTGATCCAAAAAGCCAGACCTATTCTTGTTTATGTGCGAGTGTAAGTGGAGCATATAGCGTGTGTTCTCTCTTTATTCATGTGAAATAAAGATTGATTGAACTACGGGTATGCTTGCTTGCTTTGTTTATCCTAGAGGGCCTGCTTTGTGGGAAAAAGTAATCACCCAAGGGAACGACCCAGGCCGGTAACACGCTAAAGCCAAGCGACTTTCCAACCGGGATATAAATGTGGATACTTGAGGAAAGTTCAAGTATCATGAGGATAATTCCAACGAGATGGATCGAAAGGGACTCTCGTCATATGGATTATCCCCCATGAACATAATGCCCGCATTAAAACCCTTGTTGTAGATTTTCCAAAATCCTTTATTTATTCTTTGGTGCAGCAACGGTCGTTGCCAAGGCATCCACAGTCTTGTAGTTTTTAGTAGAGGTATCGGTTTGCCATGGGAGTTTCATGGGGGCTGGAAGCTTGGTTGACCTGAGAAGAGAGTGCACTGTAAGGGGGAGCCCGTCTAGCCAAGCTTCTAAATTCATCTATAAAGATAGTGCAGTTGGGATAAAACCCGCATGGAATCTAAAAGAATACAGTCTTATATAGCCCTAGGAGTGTATATTTTTCTTGATGTGTCTTTATCCAAGTGTTTTAAAAACAAAACCTACAACAAAATATCATCAAAAACATCACATTTTGAAAGTGAAAACCTTGATTCAGAGCGACATTCTTTGAGGCAATCAAGTCCACAATTGAGAAATCCAAGAAAACGGGCCTTTGGGGGGGTAATTCAGCTATTTTTGAGTCATTTTGGGCAGTTTTTAGAGTTTTGGCACCTCTTTGTCTCTATTTTGGTGCCTCTTGCAGACCCTGAAATAGTAACTTAGGTTCATCCATCTTCAAAAAATTAGTCCTTTCACCAGTATTCAACCTTTCCTTAGTCGAAACAGAGTCAAAACATGCGGTCTATAGATAATTTCTTGAAAGATTAAGGTTATAAAACCCAAGATCAAACCTCTTAGTCCAAAACAACATCAAAAATGCTTGTCTATGCTCTACGACTTTAGAGAAAGACCTTAGCCTTCAACTTTTACAAGAGAGCTTGCAAAAACAATCTAGAGTTATACATGATGTACTATTGTCAAAATCCAAGACTTTTCCAACATTTTGAGTACCTTAATTACACATCTTGAATCAAAACTCCAAATCCAAGATTGTTCCTTAGTTTCCTTAGAAGTCTAAACGTGGCAAAATTGACCTCTACAAGTGTGATTGTCCAAACTAAACTTAGATGTAAACATTCTATAGTGCCTAAATCATCACTATCTATCACATCTTTGAATGCAAAACCTAGTTTCATCTTCAGGATTTGTCATCCTTCTATCAACGAAACGACATCATGCAATCAAATCAAGCTTAGTCTTATCAATAGAATTTGTCATTCTATTTGACTTAGTTGTAATCCTTGGCACTATTTCAAACTTAGATCAAAGCTTAGTCTAAACCCTAACACTTGTATGTTTGTCCAAATGAGGTCACAAAAAAGGAGACTTAAGGACAACGAACTTGGAACACCCAACCTTGAAATGAAAAACATTGGAAACCCAAGTAGTGAAACTCTCAATATCAAAACACCAAACCTTGAAACAGAAAACATTGAAACTCCAAGTAGTGAAGATCTCAATATTGAAACTCCCAACATTGAAAATCAACACATTGAAACTCAAAACAGTGAAATCCAAACCACCATGGCTGAAATATATGAGGATCAATTGAATGCTTTAGCTCATCAAATGAAATACCTTCAACAACAAATCCGGGATATGCAAAGGGAAACAACCACAAAAATACATTTTCTACCACACATCTACCCTTCTCCATTTGAAAAAAATCTGGACATGACACCTTCTTCACCAAAAAATACATCATCCAAGTTCAATGTCTTTGAATCTTTGCAAAATTTCAATAAGCCCAAATCTCAATCCTCAAACATGAATGATATTGAACAATCTTACCATTTCATGCATCTATCTTCATCTCACATGAGTCAAAATAAATCTCATGATTCTTTCACCCAAGTTAACGATGCCATCCAACCATCTTCTTCTATCATACCTTCTACATCCAATGATCCATGTCAATCTCTTAGTCCAAAACATGCTATCATAGACTCCTCTACACCTCACGATCAAAACATTCTTTCCACTTCATCTAATGATACCAAAATTCCACAAGTTCTTCCAATCTTTGACCAAGACCGAATCTCTCAAGAATTCTATGATGATCCTCTCCTTTCACTATTCATCCGCGATGACTCTCTTCCATCTCAAGAGAGAAGTATCTTTCCAAGTCCTCCTTCTGCCACATCTAATGAATCCATATCATCACATGATTCCATTACATCCCAAGAGCATAATAATTCTTCCAGTTCATCTAGTGATTTCCTATCTTCTCATGATCAAGACATGCTTTCTACAAAATCTCATGATTCCCTTCCTCATCAAGATCAAGATATGCTTCCATCCAAGGATATCCCTTCATTCCATGAGGATGATCATCCTTCTCAAGATCAAGATATGCCTTTCATACCACTTCATGATGATTCCACACCTAACAAAGAGCAAGCTACTCCATTTCCTACATCTCTTGATTATTTTCCAAGTCAAGATCAAAACACCCCATCATCCCCATGTCAAGATCCTATCACACCTATGCAAGCTATCCATGAACCCCACACCTACAAATTGGGATCCTCCACCTTCATCCACACTAGTTTACTTCCAATACCTATCCTTTCATCCATATCATATCCTCCCCAAAATGGACTCGCATCTTGTTTCACAAACAACACATATCCCATTGGTAAACGAATGTGTCAAAGTATGAACTACAAAGGCAAAGGATTAGGCCTTCATGAACAAGGTATCCTAGAACCCCTTTTTGCTCAAGAAAACCCATATTACCATGGCCTTGGTTATACACCTAAGTATCCTAGTCCTTCAAACCTTCCATCTATCTTAGGTCCTCATCCTAATCCACCAAACCTTCCAACTATCCTAGGTCCTCATCCTAGTTCATCAAACCTTCCATCTATCCTAGGTCCTCATCCTATTAATCAAGAACAACAAAGGCACACATCCTTGATACCCTTTCAAAATTCTACCTACACTCACTCATTCATAATACCTCCATACCATTCATCTCCATCCATCCCTCCCATTGCTCTTGGAAGCAACTTGGGTGCCAAATTTCAAAAACTTACATATCAAAATCCACATGTATCAAAGGATCAACATGTCTCCTCAAAGAGGCATGCCAAAGCAAAAGAAAATTTGATCCAAAATCAAAGGAAAAATCAAAAAGGCCACAAAGGCCCATCAAAGCAAAAAGAAAAATTTCCAAGTCCACAATGGTCTATAAATCAAAGAGAAAAATCTAAAAGGCCACAATAGCCCACAAAGCAAATATCAAATTCAAAAATCATGTGGATTCCAAAAAGTCTCATAGAAGCAATGAAATCTAAATCGACACCCGAATTTGCTAATTCAAAAGCTTCCTCCAATCTTCCATATAAAAGCCTATCACCTTCCAAATCCATTTTTCCTCCATTACTTCATCACCCTTCAAGGTGTGTTCCCATGTTGATCTTTCCATCCTTTCCATCTATCCATCAACAAACCTTTCAACCTCCTATCCATTATCCCATCATACCCTAAATCTACCAACATTTAGGGGTCCAATGTCCTATTGTCATGGTTTATTAGAGCATGTATTTGAGAGATATTTGGTTGTGAAACTTGATTCTTGAGTCCTTTTTCCATCTCCCTATCATTCATATCCTATCTTCCATATTCCTCTTGCACTCTACACTTAGGGACAAGTTTCGTCCATCTTATCATTCATGGTCATTATGCTCATTCCTTACTTTTCCACCTTTGATCTTGACAAAGTTAAGGATCTTCTTGAACATCATGTATCTTATCCTATACGCGTTATCCATATATTTTGTACCATATCCTTCACCTTATCCATATCCCATCACTCTTTCTAAATACATCCTTTCTTCCCATCCTTGGTCTTGATGAGGAATGGGGGAAAAATACTTGGGCATTATGTCCATATCCTATCTAGTTGATCTTGATCGTCCCATTCATTATCTTTATCCTCGCTTTCTTCCATTTCATATCTCCTTTCTTATCAAAATCTATGTCATCATGTCCCTTTGCAACCTTGAATCTTATCATGAAAATCATATTTGAGCCTAGCTGTAAAACATTATCCAACCATCATATGTTTTGTCAATCAACCATCAACAATCATCAATCTTATCATACTTAGAGGAAATCAGTGATCCTAAGTACTTATCATCATCATGCCTTATGGAATCAATCATTCCTAGCATCCTAATCGATCATTATTATCATCTTTTGACAAAAGATATGTTGCTTGTGTGACATGTTTTGCAGTGAATCTTTCATTTTGATCTATCATTTATCCATGTTTACATTATCTCTATTGTGGGGCATCTTGTTCCTTCAATCGGTCATATCATATCATATCATAGCATCCATCATATGCTTCCATATATGCATCTATCATGCTTCCATGTTCGCATCATAGCTTGATCCAATGTTTATATTATGGTATCCCCTAGCATTACTCAGCCCATTCTAAAAATCAATTTATCCTATCATATCACACTAGGGGCATGTTCTGCATTGGATCAGATTCTTGTACATTGTCAAGGTCGAAAAATCAAAAATTCAAAAACATTCAAAACAAATCGAAAATCCAAAAACGTTCAAAACATATCGAAAATCCAAAAACATTCAAAACATATCGAAAATCCAAAAAACATTCAAAACATATCAAAATCCAAAAACAGGTCAAAAATTCAAAAAGTCAAAAACATGGTTGTCATTTGAACTACGTCGTCTCTGAGCTTTGAATGTAGGCAAGGGTGATCTTTGATCATCCCCCGAGACATTTAGGTCAATCTTTTAGGTGTCCGTTATGTTCATATTTTCATCTTGTAAATCTTGGTCATGTCATCAGTCGAACTACGTGGTCTTTGCATGTATAACGTAGGCAAGGCTAATCTATTGATCAGCCCCAAGGCCCCTAGGATTGGTCTTTAGGTTAGGTCTTGGTCATCGTGGTTGTGTCACACCCTGCACTAGGGGAAAAATCTTGCACTCACTAGGGGAAAATAAACTTTGAGCTTGAACCAATAGGAAAATAGTTGTCGGAGCAAAGTTACAAACACAAACTTCAAATGAATGATGATCTTTCTGAATCAAGGGTTCATCACATTAAACACGAAAGTTCAAATTGTTCTACTTTTATTTTTGATATCATATCTCTCGAGTCCTCGATGATGTATCGAACTAGAGGAGCAAGGAAGGAGTATGATTTTTCTTTGTCTATTGTTTGTGAGTTTATCATTATTACTATGCAAGTTGTCGCAAGATGTACACTACAAATTATCACTGATGGCATTCTGAATTTGCATAGGAAAAAGATTAAATCTTGTCTGTTTACGCAAGCAATGCTCAGGTCATCTCGATTTAACTATACTTAGATGCTTGTGTTAACTTGCAATTTTAAAACACCATGGAAGTAGTACTCAGGTCATCTTGGTCTAAAATATGCCATCGATGCTTGTACTCACTTTCAACATTTTAAAGGCCCAATGATGATAAAAAGCATGAAAAATTGGTTAATATAAATGACAAATTTTGAAATTGAGATTTGCATAGTTAAGTTAGACTACATTCATGTTAGTATTGCATATGTATTTATGGGGTTTTTCAATGTTGAAACAATTTCACAATGGTGTCATCTCTATGGATTGAGTACACTGGACAGTAACCAAAAACACATCATTCTCATTTAGTTGCACATCAGTTGCATCATCATTTGCATATCTTAGAAAATATTATCATCTCATTTACATTCATACATTCCATCGTGATATTTGCCTCAAAAAATATAAAAGAAAATAATAAATCACATCACATTGCATAATCATAATCATCACATGGAACATCATACATCATTTGCATAATCAAATCCATCATCCATAAAGCATATTCATATAATCATTGCATGCATCACAAATAAATCATCATGATCATCATCACATATAAACATCACATAAACATCAACAAAAATATGCATCATCATGTGATCATTTCATACACCATTTACTCATCCATTGCATCATTTATTTGCATTAGAAAAGAACAAAAACATAAAATCCATCACATACATCATATAGGCATCATTCATAAAAGCATTCTAGGATCATAACACATCAATTGCGTCATCATTTGCATCCATAGCACATCATATCATCATCATCATAAAATAGAAATCAAATGCATCCATCATAATCATCATGATCATCATCATATGAACATCATAGTCACATAGATCGATCATAATCATCGCTGCATATCATATAACATCAAAAATCATAATGTCAAAGTGTACGAGGATATCCCAAAGTATGGAGAGATACATCAATATCAAAAGTGGCACTATATCATAATGTCTCAAATCAAGAGGTACATCATCAATGTCTCAACTGAATCAGTGTATACATTAGGTCTTGGTACATCATCAAGTCTCAGTACATTAATCAATCCTATACTGGGGCGTATCAATCAATCAGAGAATTCAAACCACATCACCCAATCAAATCTGAATCTGCCTGCACCAAATGCAGAAATTTTCCTATGATCATAACATATCGCAAATCAACAATCTTATCAATCAATCAACCTCACCTATCATGAGGTTCAATCAATCAATCAACCTCACCTATCATGAGGTTCATCAATCAATCAATTCAACCTCACCTATCATGAGGTTCATCCATCAACTCAACCTTGCCTATCATGAGGTTCATCAAATCAACCAACCTCGCCTATCATGAGGTTCAATCAATCAATTAACCTTGCCTATCATGAGGTTCATCAATCAATCGATTCAACCTTGCCTATCATGAGGTTCATCCATCGACTCAACCTCACCTATCATGAGGTTCATCAATCAATCCAACCTCGCCTATCATGAGGATCATCAATCAATGCACCTCACTTATCATGAGGTCCATCAATCATCAATTTATCAATGCACCTCACCTATCATGAGGTTCATCAATCAATCAAGCTATCATTGATCCTCACCTATCATGAGGTCAATCATCAATCTATCATTGATCCTCGCCTATCATGAGGTCAATCATCAATCTATCATTGATCCTCACCTATCATGAGGTCAATCATAAATCTATCATTGATCCTCACTTATCATGAGGTCAATCATCAATCCTATCATTGATCCTCACCTATCATGAGGTCAATCATCATCATCCTATCATTGATCCTCACCTATCATGAGGTCAATTTTTCTATCAACATCGTCAAACATCATCAAATCAAACAATCAACTGAACGTGATCATCAAACATCAAACACAAGGAGGTAAAGCATGACAACATTTAATCAACTGGCGGAATTAGTATTTCTTTATCGGGAGATAAATCGTCTCTGCATCATATCATCATTAAATCATCAAAAATCATCAAAAAATTTCAAGAACTCCAAAATTCACCGATTTATCTCCCAAGGGGGCATATATCTATCAATACTTGAAATTCAAAAGTCTAGGGCATGGTCTGGGGCATCAAAATCTTGCATCGTTTGGGGCATCAAAATCTTTTCTGAGCATTGACATTAAAATTTTCTTTGAAGCAACGTGTAAACACATTACTTCAAAGAGGGGCAAAATGTATACACCTAAAAATGGTCATCACCTTTAGTTAGTTAAATACAACCTATTTGATTAATGCTTCAACTACATATAAATAAGGTCTTACTTTATTTATATTGTTCACTTTCTTTTTAATTCTTCTAAATAATTAAATAAACAAAATACCCTAAACGTGTTTATTTAATTAACCCTCCTTAATCCTGATTAAGAATTAGAGCACATTTCTACAACTTTTTGTGTGCCACCTCATAAAGGTCACATGAAAATAAATAAGCCTAATTATTAATTAGAATTATCCTCACACACTTCCACCAATGAGAAAAAGCACATGGCTTTATTCCCCCACACTTCCAACAAATTTGGAGCACATGGGTCTTTGTTTCACACACTTGGGAATCCCATACATTTGGCATGTTTCCAATTGGTCAAGGGATTCTCTCCACACACATGGCATGTTTCCCTTGGTCAAGGGGACAACATCATGATCCCTTTCATCTCCACCGTCTATCATTTCTCCTTCGAATCTAGACCGTTGATGGGTGCCACCTCACAAAATGCTTGAGAAACACTATAAATACACCCCCTTGCCTTAGCATTTTTCAATCCACCTTTTGAGTAATGTTATAATGCTATTTTGAAATACAAATTGGAATAGTGTTATAATGCCATTTTTCATCCACACTTTGAGCAATGTTACCATGCAGGTTTTTCATAGGAGCTTGGAGCTTTCATGGAGTCTTATACTTAGTTTTCATATCATGTGTTACTTTGCATTCTCATCTTAGATTAATTAATTGCTTCATAGTTACATTTTATCATCCTCATTGCATCATAGTTGCATTTTAGGGTAGTTTGTTTTATGTTTTCATTTGAGCATATGCATAATCATGGATAGTTCATTTTAGTTTCATATCATCTCACTCATCTCCACTTCTTCATCTATCATCAACATCATCCTTCATTTATCGTTGCATCCATTATCCTTTACATCATTTTGCTTCATTTAGAAGCATACCACTAATCATTCCAGCACACATTTGCACATAGAAATCATCTTAGCTTGCATATTAAGCATCAAATCTCATTTTCTAGGTAGTCATTTTAACAACCATAGAAATTTGAGGGCCAAACAATTTAATAAATCCCTAGAAATAGAGAACAATGATACGTATTTGAAAGATTTGATTGTATTATGAATAGAGTAGTTTTACTTGCTTCAAACTTTGAATGTAAACCATCTCATTAAGCTTTGTGTTGACATTGGAATAACTCTCCACATTCGACATACGCACACAAGGTGATACCCCAATCAAGATATCGCAAAAGATTATGCCTTTCAAAATGCATAGGCAAGTTGAGTTGTACACATACATTCAAATAAACAATAAATGGTTGCAATATATTACATGCATCTACTTAGTAATATAAGAGCATACCCATATATTTTCTTTATTATGTTGAAAAAATACCTTACAAAGGCTATGCAAGGATTTTATAATCTTTTAGTTGACCAGCTAAACAACACACATTTGAAATATATACCATACATAGGGAGGCACTCAACTAAGGTTGATCTTTCCTTCAATTATTTAATCTTTGAAATTTAAAAGTGTCTATTAAAAATTTAGGGTGAACCCAAGTCATTACAATATCAAAATACCTCTACCTAGAATTGGAAATTGAAACCCTTGGGTTTCTTATGAATATCTCTATTTAGTTGGTTTTGCAACTGCTACTCCTTTAATTTTCCCATATTTGCAAAATATAAATCAAAGTAGATATAACCTCAATAAGGAGGCATGTAAGTTATTATAAGGTCATGGACATAAGTGTTAGTTCTTAAAATCACTACTCTATTTCATATAACTAAACTCCACTTACATGGCCAAGGTTATCAACAAACTAGTGAAATTGGTTCATCAAAAAAATAATGGAGGACTTTAAGCTAACTCTTGGAGAGTCTCTCGTGTACTTTGAGCTCAACTTATACTTAGGAGGGTGTTCCTAGGGGTATACCTCAATAGGTATTAAACTCACACAAAATATACTCAACAAACAACTGCAACCAAATCCAAATGCATTCTTAACCTCAAATATTATCACTGAGTTAAGAAAATTGGTTGCATATAAACCCTATATAGCTAGTAATATTGTGAAATCGTAACTTGCATGAAATGAATTTGTTTGAAGCTCACTAAATATGGATCCATGATTATATTACAAGGTTATGAATGCATAGAAGGACCAACTACTCCTACACTACTGATTTAATGATTTGATGTTAAATTATTTGAAATTGGTCAAGTGTATTAGAGATTGATGCCTTATTCATTGGGCTACAAAGTCATAGATAATAGAAAATAAAATAACGAAGGCAACATAGAAGATTTGATCTAAGCATATATGCCATCAAATTACTTGAAGAATTAGACAATGAGCATACTTAGTGATCTAAATTGAAATACATAAATCCATATGTAATACATAGATGAATATTACAACTCTTATAATATATTAGAATATTGTCACATTACCAAATATTCATTACATTCATGTCAACTGTTAGTTTTAGGATCATAAATTAAATAAGCAAATATAGAACAATTTAAACAATTTGACATAGCATATACCCTAGGAAAACCCTCCAACTTGAGGGAGAAAAAACCCAATAACAATATATCACTTATATATTGAATAATCAACAATTCTCTTTACAATGAGGCCAATCATGAGGCCAAATATTAGCACCACACTTGATGCAAACTCTAGATAATAATATCGTACTTCCTTGATAATTTTGGCCTTCTTGAAGAATTACTTCGATCTTTATGAAGAATAATGATGCACTCCAATATCGAGCTCTGTTGAAGGTGAATTCACACTTTATTTTTATGATTGTAAGATAATATGAATGTGAGACTAGCACCTCCTTATATACAATTTGATAGGGAGATCTTCAAACCAATTTGTCTCTTCTAGATGCAATGTTGGCCTTCAATGAAGAGTTGTGACTCATGAAAGGTGGTGGATATAAAGGTGAAGTCGGTCACAATCAAACATTATTTATTATTCAAGTGAAGCACCTCTTCACAAGTCATCATCAATAAGAGATATATAAATTACATTGCAATTAAATTATTTACAATAAATGAATAGCCAACGACTATATGAGTTTATTGTTTGATTGTTGCTGGAAGTATGAAGCCCGCGGCTGTGCATCAACACTCCCTCTTAGCTAGGGAAGAATACTTCTAGATATCCAAGGTCATGGAGTCTCTCAACATGACACCCATAATGGCTACACCCATACGTGGAAATAGCTCATCACGAAGTCACTCAACGTGATATCATCCATCATGGCTACTCCCATGTATGGAAAAGAACATGTGCACAAGTGCCCACCATGGAGTCACTCAATGTGATATCATCTCAGCATGATGTCCATCATGGCTACTCCTAGAGGTTGGATAAACACAAGTATAAGGAAATCATCACAGAGTCTCTCAATGTGATGTTGTCATGGAGTCACTCAACATGACATCCACCATGGCTACTCTTAGAGGGTGGAAACAAGGGCTTTCATCTCAAATTTCTCTCATAGAGAAAGATGCATTAACAAGGGATTTCACCTCAAATTTCTCTCTCATAGAGAAATATGCATTAACAAGGGCTTACACCTCAAATTTATCTCACAAAGAAAGATGCATTAAAGAAAATCACAAAAGATAACTGATGCTAAGTCTTCCTCTCAGCTAGGGCTTCATTCTCCACAACTCCAAGCTTGTCTTGAAAGTGCACAAACTTTACTCTGGAGAGAGGCTTGGTGAGAATATCAATCGTCTGCTCATCAGTGCAAATGTATCTCAACTAGATAGCTTTCCTCAATACCATATCTCTGATATAGTGGTATTTGATCTCAATATGTTTTGTTTTGTCATGAAACACTGGATTGATAGAAAGCTTCACATAGCTTTGATTATCACAATGAATAACAATTGGCTCTAATGATTGTCTAAACAATCTTACAAGGAGCTTCCGAAGCCACACTGCTTCTCAGGCTGCTACACATGCTACAATAAACTTGGCCTCTACAGTGCTTAGTGCCACTGAAGACTGCTTCCTACTACACTAGGAAATCATCACAGATCCCAAACTAAAGCAACAACTAGAGGTGCTCTTTTGATCAGCTACACTCCCTGCCCAATCAAAATTAGAATATCCTTGGAGCTTTAGGTCTACACTAGAAGTATATTTCAAACCATATCCAATTGTGCCACACAAGTATCTCAGGATATGTTTAGCTGCAACTAGATGAATTTGCCTTGGTTCACAAATGAACTAACTAAGTGCACTCACTACATAGAAAATATCTAGTCTAGTATTGACTAGATGCATCAATGTTTCAATCAACTGCCTGTACATAGTAGGATCCACCATATCTGAACTAGTTGTAGGCTCACTTAGCTTCTTCAAATTGGTTTCCATCGGTGTAGACATGGATTTGCAATCCATCATACCAAATCTCTTCAAGATGTCTATAGTATACTTCCATTGACTCAGAATGATCTCATTAGGCCTCTGCCATACTTCTAATCCTAGGAATTAATGCATATATCCAAGATCCTTCATCTTGAATTCAAAAACTAACTCCTTGCATTTGATAATGAGATATTCTGCTCCAATAAGAAATAGATCATCAACATAAAGAACCAAGATTAATGCCTCACCATCAACTACCTTGAAGTACAAATCTGAATTAACATCATTCTTGGAGAAGCCCAAGCTCATCAGGTATCGATCAATCCTCTCATATGAAGCACGAGGAGCTTGCTTAAGGCCATACAAAGCCTTCTTCAATTTACAAACATGAGACTCCTTCTCATGAATCTCAAAGCTAATGGTTGCTCAATGTATACCTCTTCTTCAATTACACCATTAAGGAATGTTGTCTTCACGTCCATTTGATGTAACTTCCATCCTTTAGTTGCTGCAATAGCAATGATAGTCCTGATGGATGTATAACGAGTAACTAGAGCAAATGTTTCTTCATAGTCTATTCCCTCTTTTTGAGAGAATCCTCTAGCCACAAATCTAGCTTTATACTTCTCAATGCTTCCATCAACCGCATGCTTGATCTTGAAAAGCCATTTAGAAGATATAATTGATTTCCCTTTTGGTCTTGGTACAATATCCCAAACATCATTCTTGATGATAGATTGACATTCTTCAACCATAACATCTCTCCATACTTGCTGACTTGATGCTTCCTCAACACTGGAAGGCTCAGATTCAATACTATGACTCATTAATGCAACATAGCTTGGAAACTTCTATGGTCTTTTTCTTTCTCTGAATCTTCTTCTAGGAGTTGCAAAATTTTCTACCTCCTGCATTGTTTGCCTATCCTGTAGAGGTCTCTTTCGACCTATGACAATGTCTCTTGGCCCATCAGTTGGTTCCAAAGGCTCAATTGGATCACCATCTTCTTCTAGTTCAGTAGACTCCCTCTGAATCTCAAGAGTATGGTCAACTTCCATGTCTTGAGGAGTCTCTTGGTCTTTGTTATCTATCTCCATGTATGAACCTTTAGATCTCTTGAATGCAACATCTTCCTCAAAAGTGACATCCCTATTGATCTCTATCAGTTTCTAACCTGGAATGTAAATCTTGTAGGCTTTTGAAGATTCACTGTAGCCCACAAATATTCCTTTCTTGCTAGATGGTTCCAACTTAGTCCTTTTATCTTTAGGCACATGAACATACACAGGACAACCAAAGATTCTCAAGTGACTAAATTCAGGCTTCACACCTGTGAAGGCTTCTTTAGGAGTCATGTTCTCCAAAATACTATGAGGGCTTCAATTCTATACACCGCAGTTCTAGAAGCTTTTTCCCAAAGGAAGGTTTGCAAGTATTGATCATGGATCATAGCTTTAGCTGCCTCAACAATGGATCTGTTCTTCCTTTCTGCAACACCATTTTGATGTGGATTGTAAGGGACACAAAACTCCCTCTTAATCCTTGCCTCAATACAAAAGTTACAGAAGCCTCCAGAAATGTATTCTCCTTCATTGTCAGATCTCAAAACTTTGATCCTCTTCTCGAACAAGTTCTCTACTTGAGCCTTGAATTATTTGAATTTCTCAAGTACCTCTTCAAATTCTTTAGTCTTTAAGAAATAAATCCAAGTCTTTCTAGAGTAGTCATCAATGAAAATTACATAATATAAGAAACCACTTAAAGAAGCAACAGACATTGGACCACACAAATCAGAATGAACAAGATCTAGAATACATTTAGATCTATTTTCACTACTATGAAAAGGACCTTTAGTATTCTTACCCAATGTGCATCCTCGACAAGTACCTTCATGCTCTTGACTGAGTTTTGGAAGGCCAGTGACCATCTTCTACATGGATGGAAGGGCTCTAAAATGGAGGTGAGCAAGTCTTCTAAGCCAAAGCTCACTTGAATTGGTGGAATCATGCAACAATGCCTGCATTAGACGAATGGAAAGTCTATAGAGACTCTCTTGTCAAACACCAATCACTCAGGTTGTCTTGATGCTAGAGTTCTTTGGCCAAGCAAGAAATTTTCCCTCAAAAAATGCAACTTGATATCCCTTATCTTCCAAAGCTGAAATTGATACAAGGTTCCTCTTGATACCTGATACAAACAACACATCGCTGAAATGAAGCGAGATGTTAGAATCTAGGTGAAGAGAGGAGGCTCCAACACCTTTCACTGAATAACATGCATTATCTCCAATTATGACTTGAATGTTGGTATCTCTCTCCACCAAATCTGAAAGATGTTTTCTAAATTCAGTAATGTGTCAGGAAGAGCCACTATCAATCAACCAAGTGCTGCTATCGGTTGGAACATTGCTTGATAGTGATGAGATAAATAGAAATCTGCTTGAGTTATCTCTTGAGTCCTTCTGAGGAGAGACATCATCCACATTTTCAATAGAGGCATGTTGCTTTGGTCTTGTAGCACAATCTCTCGCATAGTGACCAAACTTGTCACATCTGAAGCACTGTATATGAGAGAGATCCTTCTTCTTCTTAGATTCAAGAGCACCATCCAATCTTCTATCTCTGCTCCTCTTGATATTGCCTTTCTTTCCTTCTCTACCTTTCCTCTTCGAAGTTTGAGCAACAAGAACATGATTGTCTTCATTGTTAGAATTTCGTCCATTACCTCTTGCTGCCAATCTTGATTCCTCTTGAATACAATTTTCCCTAAGTCGATCAAACTTTGGTAGCTTCGATCTTCCACTAATACCTTGGATGAATGGCTCTCAAGATTGAGTAAGATCGTTGAGTGCCAACATGACTAAGTCTTTATCATCAACCATATTACCAATGGCACGAAGTTGATCTCTTAACTCGGTGATCTTCATGAAGAAGAGATGACTAAATCTCCTTTCGCCATCTTGATGTGATGAAGTTGTTGCCTCAATGCAAGAGCTATGCTTATATTATTGATCTCATACAATCCCTCCAAGGTCTTGAACATCTCTCTCACTGTCTTCAACTTGGAGATAATAGGCACAAGGTGATCCTTCACAAAATCAATCAATATCTTCTTGGCCTTTGTGCCATTCTTCTTCCATTGTGTCTTCTCATTCTCATCGGAAGGCTCGGGGACTTCGCTCTCCATGAACTCAATAATATCATTTTCTTCTAATGCAATCAAAACTCTAAACTTCCAAGAGTGAAGTTAGAGGCACCTTTAAGTCTATCTTCAACCTTGAGCCCGTTCACCATTTTCGTAGATAAGACACACAAAGATGAGAATGAGAGTGGAGGATAACGCTGCTTATAGAAATCTGATCACGATCTTGCTTAAACCCACTTTGATACCATGTTAGTTTTAGGATCAGAAATTAAATAAGCAAATATAGAACAATTTAAACAATTTGACACATCATATGCCCTGGGAAAACCCTCCAACTTGAGGGAGAAAAAACCCAACAACAATATATCACTTATATATTGAATAAAAATTAGTAATTCTCTTTACAATAAAGCCAATCACAAGGCCAAATATCAACACCATACTTGATGCAAACTCCAGATAATAATATCGCACTTCCTTGATGATAATTTCAGCCTTCTTGAAGAATTACTTCAATATTTATGAAGAATAATGATGCACTCCAATATCAAACTCTTTTGAAGGTGAATTCACGCTTTCTTTTTTAAGATAATATGAATGAGAGACTAGCACCTCCTTATATACAATTCGATAGGGAGATCTTCAAACCAATACGTCTCTTCTAGATGCAATGTCGGCCTTCAATGAAGAGTTGTGACCCATGAAAGGTGGTGGATATAAAGGTGAAGTCAGCCACAATAAAACATTATTTATTATTCAAGTGAAGTGCCTCTTCACAAGTCGTCATCAATAAGAGATATATAAATTACATTGCAATTAAATTATTTACAATAAATGAATAGCCAATGGCTATATGAGTTTATTGTTTGGTCGCTGCTGGAAGTATGAAGCCTAAGGCTATGCATCAACATCAACAACTGTGACAAGGGGAATCCTACATAATAGTGAAAATTTTCCTAGAGAAATACAAACAACTTGGAGACATTCACTACATAATACAACTAAATACACTATGTTATTCATATATCTCATTGATTCTCTATCATTTTGTAATTAGAAATGGCATGATTGAAACCCTAAACAAATCCCTACACCTGTGTAGCCTCTAGTCACCACCAATAGAACCAATTTCTCTAAAAATAATCCAAATTTTTCTTTAACAATAGTAGGGCGTTAACCATAATTGTTGCATTTTTCATCAATGCAATTTCATAGATCATATCATCTCTCACCTAGAATGGATGCCTCAGATCAATGGAAAATATTTGTAATAACTTATGGTAGTTGGGAAAAATGATTTCATAGCTACGAGTAGGTGGAAAAGAAGCACACAATTATCATGCCATTGGGATACTTACACTTATTAAAAAATTCTTATGAACCTTGTTATTTAATTTTTTGGGACTTTCAACCCCATTCAGAACCTCTGCCATTTTCCCATGCACCCAACTTTGTCAATGATTTCATGTTGACTAGGAACCAACACCACTCACAGTCAACTCCTCAATCGGTAGTTTCATACCAAGCAGGAAATAACACCACACACTCACACCCCTTTCATCTCTCTTCCCATTGGTGATTAAATATAAATTAGGAACCTTTTGGGACTTACATCTCCATCAAGAACCATCACATGCATGCTCACTCATTCCCCTCTTTCTTCCTTCTTTTTCTTTCATCTACTAGCACCAAACACTAGTATATCAAGGGATCCATGGGATGGAAAATACAACCACCTCATTTTTTTTTCCAAGGTGAAAGAAATCCATTAAAGGTTCCACATGAGCCAATAACTCTTGGTTCTCAATGCCTATGAAAGCTTTGATCATTCTTACTTGGCTAATTTTTAAATTTTTGAGTTTGAGGAATTAACTAAAGCACATGGGAGTTGAACACACAACAAACAACACATTATTACAAATAGGCATTGGAAAGGTGGTGAAGAGCACTACACAACTATAAGGCTAATTTTTCCAAATTTTCTCTCAAGTTCATTTTGTATCAAAATTTGTGATTTTGGCATTTTGAGCCCATTAAGCATTGTATCTTGGAAAAAGCTTTGTAATCGCTCTAAATTATAAAGTTCCAACCTTATAATATTTGGGAGGGGTTTTTTTTTATACCATTGAAAAGGGTGGGAGTGTATTTATGTTATTTTGGTGTCATTTGCACTCATTCTTGGTGGGATTAAACAAGTAATTTGTAATATTTCTATCAAGATTCAACTATGTAGTTTTATGAGTCAAACTCATTGACCCATGTTTCATGAGTAGTGGTTCACAAGAACCCATCTCTCATGATAATGAATGGTCCACTTAGCACTCATTACATCTAGGTGTTGCTCATGGAGGTGAAGCACTGGGCCTTCCTAGGAGGTCACCCATCCTAGTACTACTCCAGCTCAAGCGCACTTAACTGCAGAGTTTTCCCAAAGGCTAAGCCCACTTAGCTTGCAACCCTAATTGTGAAACCTTCAGCAAGTGTTGTGCCTTATGAACCATTCATTACAGATCTCCTATTGCTCATCAATTGATAAGTAGGACGTATTTTCCACAACGCGTGAAATTGTGATATTGTTTTGATTAAGAGGGAAAAATAAGTTTTGAATGGACCTGAAACCATTAACAATAGGTTTTGAATGGGCCCAAAACCATTAACAAGTACGTTTTGATAGGGACCTGAAACTCACACAAAGAGAACAAGCTGCTAAAGAATGAAACAAAGCTAACGAACAACCAACCATAAGCAGATTACAAAATAAAAGCTTTAAATCTCAATTTTCACTAGTAAAGGTTAAGATGAGAACCTTAAGCCCAATACACCCACAAGACACAAGGGATATAAACCCAAGAACAACCTAAATCGACTAGGAAACCATCAACTTGAAATAGCCAAACTGCAACACAACGCTTAGTAAAATCAACCATCAGCGAACAACTAGAGATAACCAAGTAACTAGCCTGAACCAACTAGACAACAACATAATACTTGTCAGCACCGTCCAAAAAAACTCGCTTCTCCACCTCAATAGGAGAGTAATGAATCTGAAAAAAATACTGAATAGTCTTAGCAAGCATACAACACTAGTCCACCCACAACACCAAATTGTGACATTGTTATTAGGATTCAACTGTGTAGTTTTGCGACTCAAACTCATTGACCCATGTTTAGTGGTTCACAAGAACTCATCTCTCATGATAATGAATGGTTAAATGGGGTTGCAAGCTAAGTGGGCTTAACCTTGGAGAAAACTATGTGGTTAAGCGTGCTTGAGCTGGAGTAGTAATGGGATGGGTGACCTCCCAAGAAGGCCTAGTGCTTCACCTTTATGAGCATCACCTAGATGCAATGAGTGCTAAGTGGACCATTCATTATCATGCGAGATGGGTTCTTGTGAACCACTACTCATGAAACATGGTTGACTCATAAAACTACACAGTTGAATCTTGATAATAACAAACCAAAAAGTAAGGTCCTTGTATAGTACCATAAAAAAGATAAAAATAAACTAGCATGCATCAATCCCTCTTTCAAGAAAAAAATAGAAAGATAAATTTAAAATTCCACTTTAATTCCACTTTCTAAATCCAATCTACAAGTTATTCAAGAATACATACTCATCATAAACAAGAGTTGTAGTGTGATGTAGTTCCTACCTAGTGCTAGCGGGCAATTTTGACAAACTGTGGATTGTCACAATAATTCAATAGAACATCTAATTTGTTCTATGTTAACTATGAATAGCTCCTTTGATTGACACTCAGGACAAGAGCATAATTTCACTTCATAATAGGAGTTTTGAAAGGAAGGTTGTAGAATAGTGCCACATTTGTTACAATCATACTTGATTTGTTATAATTGAAGGAAAACCCCAGACTTCCTAGTCATTAGCCCTCCATTGCGAGTCATAATATTTAAATGAACTTGCACTTATTTGTAAAATATTTTTAACTTTCTAATAAGTTTGTCTTACTCCAAATTCATATATCACTGTACCAACTATAATGACCATGTTCAATTCATATTTTTAAGTTTTTATTTAAAAGGCTACAAAATAGTTGAATTTAGAGCATAGAGCAATGTATAAGGTGTGTGTTTCATCTAGAGAGTTTTCCTTTTTATATAAACTCTCAATTAAAATAAAGTTCAATTTTATTTAATTATTTAATAATTAATAATTATTACTTTATTCAATTGCTACTTACCATTTGATTACCAAATTAATTGAGATCTCGCAAGTCAAAATTGATAATTTTTCCTATTTCCAAATCAACTTTCAATCATAACAAATTTTAGTTAATGATTGATATATTCTTATTTGTCACTTCTTGTGTAAATGCTCCTCCCTATTCCAAAGGTTCATTCCTTTTTTCACTGAGGAAGTTAAACAATCACTTTGTTTTTTATTTAGATAAAACCCCTTTTTGAGTTAAAAAGTTCTAAAACCCTGTGTTGTGATGTATTTATGAGGAATCTGTGCAACCTTGGACCTTGAGCCTACCTAGGTCAGTGATTCTAAACTCGTGTTGATTTACCATTGAACCACAACCCTTACAAAGTTGTAAGACCTTGTTATTGTGGCTCTAAGACCACTGAGATTCAAACCAAGACTTCTTGCATGACACCGGTCTCATATGGTTCATTGATAAAGCAAGCTCATATATATATATAAATATTAAGGTTTCAAAACACATGGTACTTCAAATGATTAAGAGGCTAAACTAGAGTCACAAAAGTTCAGAAGATAAATGTTTCATTCAAGAATGAGAATCTTTACCCAAAAAATTATTGCAATCTTTCATAAAAACTAAATGTTATAGAAACATTTATTTGTAACCTATATCAAATAAAAATTGAAATATATCTCATTTATAATGAGAATAAAATGTTGTCAAGAAACACACATGTGGCTTCCTCTTAATTACAAGAACTATCCTTGTTTATGAAAAGTTAAGTTATTGCTTATGAAATACTAAACAAAACTTGACATTTTGAACAAAGAAAACAAGGCATTTGGTGCAAGAACTTAACATCCTCAACAACATTTCTCCACTTTTCCAATCTAATGTATGGTTTTGAATTGAAGGGAAACATAAGAATCACCTAATAAACTATTGAATGTGATTACTCTATCGAGTTTAACTTATGTGACATAAATAGTCGTACAATTGAGGCATAAAGTTAACGGATGCCCATAATACTGTTTCAAGGTCAAGACAAAATCCAATAGGGTGCTAAGGTTGGCTAGAGGGTAACTTGCTCAAGACTGAATGTTCTAGCTTATGATCACACTCAAAATCAAGATGAACAAATGCATGCTCAACTTTTGATAGAATTTCAATCTTGATTTGCAATGTCTCTCCTATTGTGTGGGCTACTTTCAAGAGCAAATCCTCCAATAATTCTATGTCCACTTGCTCACCAAAAAAGGATGTTTCAAAACATAACATGCAGACAAAGCCTAGTAGAAAATAGATTAATAATCATTTCAAACATTTGCCTTGAAACCCTACCATATTATTTAGTCTCAACAAGCATGCATAATTCAAAGCAGATGACTAAGATGAGATTTGAAGAAAGGGGCCAAACAAAATACAAGATATAAAAAAATGTAGGGGAGAGGACCCAATAGTTGAGCACCCTAACTTCGCACTTCTAATTATCCTACGTGGAAATTTCAAATCACTCCCAATTATTTACAACAACTTACTTGGCAAGTCCCTTGCTTATAACTAAGGTTTTAGGGCCACATCATCAAATATGATGCCACATCAACATGGTTTTTGTCAAGGTGTCCAAAAAGGCCCAAAAAAAAGTGAGACCAATACTTGTGCATTCACAACATGTTTTATTGAGTGTTGATGTGGCATCACATGATTGGTTGCTTTTGAGATCAAAGGAATACATTTTGTTTAATTATGGGTAGCCATCATCAAGACTAACAACTTTAAAGTCACAACTAGTGGTCCAATATTGATAAAAATATTGGGCATTATATAAATAAATACTATCACAACAATCGAAACATGCTCAAGTAATAGGTCCTCTCCCCTATATTAAATTGGTCATAAGCAAGCACACAAATATCTCATTTGAATAAATAGTCAACTTCAACAGGGCAAATGAGTACAAATATTAGTAGAAAATCTTTATGCATACCTCTACAAAATATAAGACACCAACTGTGTATGCACAGACTATATCCACATGCTTTATTTGATCATCATGCCTAAGAACCAAGTATGTTAATTTCTGTAGCATTTCAGGAGGTGTAGTTTGTCCAACCAAGGATGCTGCAAAAAGAGAGGCAACACAGTGATTAGGATTTAAATTTCAATTGAAATTTCAACTAGTCATCTCAGAGCAAGTATCATTATCTATGTGCATATTCTAGACACACATTGAGGACATAATTGCAAAATTTTGTGGTAATCCCAAAGTTAAACTTTGACTCATTAAATATAGGATTCTTAACTATATTCAAACTCTTTCATAATTGATGAGCAAAGAATGCATCTTTTGAGATACATTCATATTAAATATTCCAAATATGTTATTCTAAAATTGTGGATAGAAGGTTGGTGAATAAATAATAAAATTTGACGAAAATGATATTTGATGAACTCATTTGGCCAAGCACAAAGACCAGATTGAAATAATGGCCTTGAAACATAAGGTTGTAAATGAATGCTAAGTTAGAGATTTGAAGCTACCGGATTTCTTAATTATTGGAAAATAAATTTTTGGATCATCCAAATCTTTGTCACTATTCTTCCAAAAACTTGTTTTCCAATATAGATTGAAGACTTTGTTCCTTAAATTTATATTAGAATTACAATTAGTTTTACCCCAAGAAAGATTTTCCTTCCCAATGGTGATTTACTCGCTTGCATTTTCAAAAACAGTACCAGACCAATTTAATATAGTATAAACTGCAAGAACAATTGCACCTGTTGGGTGATTCATTAGGAAAGAGTTTATACAACCATTGAAGGAAAACCAACTTACAAAAAATAAAAAATAACTTAGACACAAAGTAAGTTTTTCAATCTTGTAAAAACCAGAAGTTGTTAAAGTATTTTCCAAGGGAACCAAATGTTGGAGACAATGAGTTTCGCCTTGCTTTAGAGGTAATCACGATTAAGAAAACAAGCATTGCATGCAACTATAGAATGAAAAATGTATTGAATGTCTTATAGACCAACCACATCTCCTTTGCATGCAAACATGACTACCATGTTAATCACCAACTGTCAAGAGAAATTTGATAAGGTGGAGCTCGTAACTCATGTCTTCTTCTTGACAACTTGTCACTTGCAAATCGTTTTTTGTGTTCTCTCTTGCCTTGAAACACTACAATAGCCCTTGACAACCTTTAGATAAAATGCAACACCAACCACAGGTCGACAAAAATGTTGAATAAATATTTTGACATATAAAATGTACACCTTTGCCTACAAAACTAAGAAGCACGTAACAAATCTAGAAAAAAATGCATTCATCATTGGTAAACCCTAATTTATTCAAATAAACTCATCCCTATCTATAAAATATAAACCAAACAAAAACTCCAATTTTCTATTCCCCATTCTAATTCATAATCCATGGGTGATATATATGAACAAGGAAAACCAAATAAACGTAAAATTCACCTCACACTAAAGTCCACGTGAAAAAACAAATAGAGATTAACGCTTGTAATTCAATAATATTATACGTGAAAACAACCATTGATAAATAAATGTTATTTTTCTTTAATCTAAGATAGATTGATATATTTGAGGAATAGTCTTTAAAGTATGTTTTCTTGTTCACATGATTAAGTAGAATTTATTAAAATATAATGATAAAAAAAAAATTATTCAAAAGATTAGGAACATTTTAGTAATAGTTGCATTTGAATAGATATCTATTTGTGATTAATATCATACGCAAGGAATCTTTGATTTAACAATGAGTATACGACCATAACCATGAGTATAAGATCTTAACGTCCATAACTCTTCTTTCTAAATTTTAATAATTAAATTCTTTGAAATGACCACCCTCTAAATATTTTTATTTAAAATTATGACCATATATATAAAAAAAATATGTTATTTTTATAGTAAATTGTAAAATTGATTTATTAATAATTATGTATAATTTTTTGTATTGATGATTTTGATGGTGAATTAGAAATTGTAATCTCAAATATTGATGCAAACAAAATTGTATACAGTTATTACTACAAACTTTACAATTTATATAAAAATAAAGAATTCTTAATACTAAATTAGAATGAACAAATATAATTTATTTATTTATTACTTGTAAACATAAACAACAAAAAAATATTTATGTTTAAGAAAGAGTAACTTTTACCTTCAAATAATTCAATAATGAAAGAGCTTTAATTTTTTGACTCACTTTTGGGGCAGTGGGCCTAGCTGGATTGGCTAAAGCAACCTATTGTAGGCAAGAGGTAGACCTCTCCCCAACCGTGAAAAAAAAAGATTTGACTCACTTTTATTGAACTACATAATATTTAAGATTTAAATATAAAATAAATTTGATTAATTATCATCCATTTTAAAAATTTGAACATCATATTTTGAATCCGAAAAACAATAAGATGTTATGATATTTTGTGAAGCACTATAAACCCATTAAAAATGAAATTATACTAAATATAAATTTTATCAATAAAAAAAAAAACTAAAACTAAAACTAAATATTATATATGTTATATATAACCAACACATGACTCCCCCCAACACAGAATATAAATTTAAATATGTTATATGTTATATGTTATATATACCCAACACAGAGATTCCCAGTACATGTGTGGGGTATATATATATTATATATCCACATGGTCTTGAGAGGAAATATATAATATATATACCTCCACCTGTGCGGTGAGTTAAAGCAAAGGTACTCTTCCCTATTCACAGGCACTGGGAAAAGTATGGCGGATTCACAGAGTCAACTTTTATTGAGCACATACTTTATGATAGCTTTCATTTTTATATCTCAATGCAAAGCTTCTTCTCTGAAACCCCAAATAGGCAACCCGCAAGAAGCAGCTCTTACAGTACAATTTTTTCTCTTGGGTTTTTCCTTTTTTCATTCAATCTGATAAAAATCTAAAGATTTCATCTGTTGGTTTTTTAATGAATGCGTGTATTCTTTTGTAGCAGACAGGGGAAGCGGGGAAATTGGGCAGCTGTTCATACACAGTACAGATAAAGACGAGCTGCTCTCCATTCGCAGGGACAGACGACAGAATTAGTATTGCATTTGGGGATGCTTTTGGAAACCAGGTGTACGTAGCGAGACTCGATGACCCGACCACCGACACCTTTGAGAGATGTTCCACAGATTCCTTCACAATTTTGGGCCCCTGTGTTTACAAGGTCTGTTATTTGTACCTGATGCGTATCGGATCTGATGCATGGAAGCCAGAGTGGGTTAAAGTTTATTATGGTCGGAGTCAATCTGCTAGCTTCTCTTATGAAATGTTTATTCCTGATAATGTTTGGTATGGATTTGATTTCTGTAATACTGTAGCCCAACAGTCTGCTCTCAGTATGTAAGATCTGGGTATTGTTGTATGTGGGATTCAAGATATTGGGTTCTTCTTGGAAAATTGTGGGCATCAGAAGTTTTATTTGGGTGATAAATGAAGCATCATGTTTTGTTAGGGTTTGAACTTGATCTGGAATGAATGGAAATGTTTGGGTGATTTCTGTCTTTTTATGTTTTGGTAATGAATTTGGTCAAAACCCCTGATTTCTCAAATTCTTTTGGCTGTTTCTACTTTTGCTGTACTACTTGCACAATGTTTTCCCGTGGTGTCCAGGACTTCAAATAAGGACAGAATATGTTTATGTATATTTTTTTAATTGAATAAAACGAATCAGATTTGATGTACTTAGGTTATGGTCTTATGGAGGAGTCGTTTTGGTTTTTTATGAAAGTATTTTAACTTAAAATAAAATAATTCTTTCAGAAATATTTCAAAATTTGTTGGGAGAAATTCAAAAATTACAGATTCTTTCTAATAATAGTTTGAAGACAAAAGAAAAGTCTTATCAAATCTATCTTTCAATTACACATCAGAATTAAGGGTGTGAGGTTGAATAGAGTAGAGTCTAACATTGTTTAAGTTAGATTTTTGGGATTTTTTTGTGTTAGGTTATTTGGGTGCAGTTGTGTTGGATTCTGATTGGCAACTTGGTTGCAATTGCAGTGTTTTTGTTCCGTTTAGGAATTGTTTTGTAAGTTCAGAGTTGTTCAATCTCGTGTAGAGGGTTTGTAGCCCCTTCAAGTTCAGAGCTGTTCTATCTCTTGTAGAGGGTTTGTAGCCCCTTCAAAATCAATTGATCTTAATAAAAAATTATATAGAAAATTATTTTTTGTAATATAATGCAGCCTCATTATTTATGCTTAGTGATTAATTTTAATTTTTAATTTAATTAAGAACATATTCAACTATTAAGTTCAATTATTATTTTAATCTATCTTAATGAAATTATTTATTTCAAAATTATATAGGGGAGAGAGCCCAATAGTGGGGCACCCTAACTTTATGGGTCAACATAGCAATGAACATGCAACATTGACATTAAAAAATTATATCCCCGAGTGGCCAAGACATGAAGACGTGAACAATTCAAATATTTTGTTTCACCCACATAGATCGAGAAAAAAAGTGTCATCAACATGCTTTTTGTTGAGGGGTCATAATAGACCCCCAAAAAAAGTTAGACCAATAGTGGTGCATGAAGTCATGTTTTTTAGTGCGTCAATGTGGCATCATATGATTTGTTGCTTTTTGAATGTAATGGGCATATTTTGTTCAACTATCGGGTCCTCTCTTACAATTACTAGTTCCATACTTTTAAAATATTTGGTTTTGAATGTACATGTACGATGACAACTATTGGTACCCGCACCACTATTGGGCCCTCTCCCCTACATATTGTAACATTTAATGTAAGATTAGAGGCAAATGGTGCATCAAACCATTAAGACATAATCTCACTTAATAAATAAAAATGTTAGAAGTATGTGTGAAGCAACAATTTTCATCTCTATGATATATATTAAGTGAGATTATGTCTTAATAGTTTGGTGCACCATTTGCCTCTAATTTTACACTAAATGTTACAAATGACTTTGTTAGCACCCATCTCTATTCTAGTTCTCATTTTTTATCATTTTAAATGCTATTACACTTGTGGCCCTATCCTTTGAACAAGATTGCAAATGGTAGTTTCGCCAATATTTGAAAACTATTCTTCCTTGTTTAGCCCCCAATTTTCTAGCCCATTATGCATGTAAACCTTGTCCTACTTCGAAACAATTATTAATGTCAAAAAATTGAACTTTATAGAGAAATATTAAATTCAATTCATTGAAATATATTTTCATAGGGGAATGCCATTGTATCAAGTGCATCTCATAAGTAGTGGCAAGACAAAGAGGGCCTCCACTAAACCAACAATAGAACCCCTTGCATGTAACATGTCAACCTTGAGGACTTACACCCTAAAATCTTACCTTTTTGAGGGTAACAATACCTTACGATTCATTCCTTTTTCACAACTATTATTCATGTTGGATCATTCATAGCATACAATGAAAGAGAGTATTATGGGGGAACATAATCTCATTGTTGTTAATACCATTGTCTATGTAGCTTATTACTTAACAAATATAACATATATTAAACTCGCAAGCTCTAGACAATCCTGGAACTTGAGCTTTTGATGCAACTAAACCCTCACAAACCAACTTTATTCACAATGGTTGTTAATTATTATTCAAGGGTTATGCCTATTTGGTCTCACAACGTTGACTATAAAGAAAAAAGATTTGAATTGTAAATTGCTCAAATTTGAAACATCTTACAAATATAGTTGCAACATTGAATTTCAAATAATCAAAATTTAAAGTTATTTCTTATCAAATTAACAAAAATTGCACAAACAAAATTAAATAAATTATAAATAAATAAATTCTAGGAATTTAAGTAGCAAAAAATAAGGAGGATCCCAAACAAAAAAATAAATTAAATCTTTGAGAAGCCACTTGACACTAGATCATCAAGGGATCCTAAATACGACATATTCTTCACATATCCTTACAATGATATTCACCTTCTTTATATATACCTCCTCCCAACAATATAATGGAGAGGTAAAGAACTAAACCCATGTAGGCCTCCTAATTACCTAATACAAATCAATGACCCAATATAACTAGCTTGAGAGATTGTGCCCCATATCGACAACTCTATCCACCTATATAAATTATAATATCATCCCTAAGTACGTAACATGGCATCCCTCCTTGGCATGTTTTGTCCTTGAAACATGAGGCAAATAGTAAGACCATTACAAGTCATTACGAATATGATGGCATTTTTTGTCATCCAACTATCTATAAATTATCTTCACAACGATTTTAGCTTGATGTTACCTAGATCCCATCCTTGATCCACACTTCACTGTACTCATTTGATTTCATTCTTCATCATATTATGTCCTTTTTTGTTAGCCATTACTTATATGGTAACACTAATTTTTGTAATTGTTACTTTGATTCCATAAAGATCCATAGTGATTAATCTATTTATTCCATCTAGTATCGTTCATTCATGATGATTTCCTCCATGATTCTTACCTCTCACAATGATATGGATGTTTATATATTACACACTTTGCTATCTTTGGAATCTTTTTTGATTCTTCACCCTTTTTTGACATTTTTTTGTTGCCTCGTGAAGGAATTTTTTTTCCTCTTTTCTCTTTACATCTTGCTCATCTTGTTTATCCTCTAATTTTGCAATGCAATCTTTAATATATTCTTGAACTTGCTTTGTCTTAACTTTTCTTTGATCTACATTATATAATATCCTACAATATAACATTTTTCCTTATATGCTAAAGCTTCATGAACTTCTTTCGCGTATTAATGTTTGTTGTCCCCAAAAATTCTAACCAACAACATCCAACTCATTCATATCCAAGAACAGTATCCAACTCATTTACATCCAAGAACAATATCCAAATCATTCAAAGCCAAAGCATAAAAAATTGAATGTGAAACATATTTATCCACAAAGAGCTTCGCTCTGTAATACATGAAACCCTCTAAATAGACCTTAAATGAAGCTAGAAGAAGATAGTTGGTAGTGCAAATGGAACCGTGCATTGATGCAACATGGGTGAGACTTAATCAACTCCTGGAACCTCTCCATCCTCCTTGAAATGTTTCATACCTTGCACTTGGTCCCTACTACGTGGTGAAATTGAATGGGCCTCTTGTTAGCAACGTGGTGTTTCCAACTTTTAAAACTCTGCAAAACACTTCATGAAACATGGAGAAACTTCATGAACCAAATGTTAATCATGCACCATGTTAAGCTATTTCCTCCATACAACATAGAGACCCTAAACTCATGGTGTGTGAATGGAGAGAAGGAGAAGAGTCAAAGCTATCTCATTTTGGTGTTGAATTAGCAACTTGTTTTCTTCACTCCCTTTTTTGGCGCCTAAGGCACTTGAGCAAATAATCATTATCAAATATCTTAATGCATTCGAAGACATAGGTTAAAAAATTAAACTTCGCGAAACTTTCAAAAGCTTTCCTTGTAATGTTTGACCAGTTGAGGCAAAATATTAACAATAACATTTAAATGAAAAAAATTGAATTCCATTGTATGAAGTGCATCTCATAAGCAGTGGCAAGCCAAAGAGGGCCTCCACTAAACCAACAATAGAACCCCTTGCATACATAAGATACTAACATGTCAATCTTAAGGACTTACACCCTAAAATCTTACCTCTGTGAGGGTAACAATACCTTATGATCCATTTCTTTTTCACAACTATTATTCATGTTGGATCATTCATGGCATACAATGAAAGAGAGTATTATGGGGGAACACAATCCCATCGTTGTTAACACCATTGTCTATGTAGCTTATTACTTAACAAATATAATATATATTAAACTCGCAAGCTCTAGACAATCTTAAAACTTGAGCTTTTGATGCAACTAAACTCTCACAAACCAACTTTATTCATAGTGGTTGTTAATGATTATTCCACTTTTTAAGGGTTACACCTATTTGGTCTCACAATGTTGACTATAAAGAAAAAATATTTGAATTGTAAATTGCTCAAATTTGAAATACCTTAGAAATATAGTTGCAACATTGAATTTCAAATAATCAAAATTTAAAGTTATTTCTTATCAAATTAACAAAATTTGCATAAAATTAAATTAAATAAATTATGGGAATTTGGGTAGCAAAAATAAGGATCCCAAACAAAAAATAAAATAAAATTGAGAAGCCACTTGACACTAGATCTTCAAGAGATTCCAAAAACGCCATATTCTTCACATATCCTTATAATGATATTCACCTTCTTTATATATACCTCCTAATAATATAATGGAGAGGTAAAGAACTAAATCCATGCAGGCCTCCTAATTACCTAATACAAATCAATGACCCAATATAACTAGCTTGAGGGATGTGTGCCCCATATCAACAACTCTATCCACCTATATAAATTATAATATCATCCCTAAGTACGTAACATGGCAACCCTCCTTAAGCATGTTTTGTCCTTGAAACATAAGGAAAATAGTAAAACCATTGCAAGTCATTACAAATATGATGGCATTTTCTATCATCCAACTATCTATAAATTATCTTCACAACAGTTTTAGCTTGATGGTACCTAGATACCATCCTTGATCCACGCTTCATTGTACTCATTTGATTTCATTCTTAATCATATTATGTCCTTTTTTGCTAAATAGGCATTACTTATATGGTAACATTGATTTTTATAAGTGTTACTTTGATTCCATAAAGATCCATAGTGATTAATCTATTTATTCCATCTAGTATCATTCATCCATGATGATTTCCTCCATGATTCTTACCTCTCACAAGGATGTGGATGTCTATATATTACACACTTTGCTATCTTTGGAAGTTGTTTTATTCTTCACCCTTTTTTGACATTTTTTGTTGGCTCGTTAAGAATTTTTTTCCTCTTTTCTTTTTACATCTTGCTCATCTTGTTTATCCTCTAATTTTACAATGCAATACATTCTTGAACTTGCTTTGCCTTAACTTTGCTTTGGTCTACATTGTGTAACATCCTACAATGTAACACTTTTCCTTCTATACTAATGCTTCATGAACTTCTTTCGCATATTAATGTTTGTTGTCCCAAAATTCTAATTGACAACATCCAACTTATTCATATCCAAAAACAATATCCAACTCATTTATATCCAAGAACAATATCCAAATCATTCAAATCCAAAGCATAAAAAAATTGAATGTGAAACATATTTATCCACGGAGAGCTTCGGGCTATAATACATGAAACTCTCTAAACAAGCCTTAAACAAAGCTAGAAGAAGATAGTTGGTAGTGCAAATGGAACCACACATGGATGCAATGTGGGTAATACATAATCAACTCTTGGATCCTCTTCATTCTCCTTGAAACATGTCATACCTTGCACTTGGTCCCTACTAAATGGTGAAACTAAATGGGCCTCTTGTCTGCAACATGGTATGTCCAACTTCTAAAACTCCTGCACCATGTCAAGCTATTTCCTCCATACAACACAAAAATCCTAAACTCATGGTGTCTCAATGGAGAGAAGGAGAAGAGTCAAAGCTATCTCATTTTGCCATTGAATTAGTAACTTGTTTTCTTCACTCCCTTTTTTGGCGCCTAAGGCACTTTAGAAAATAATCATTATCAAATATCTTAATGCATTCTAAGACATAGGTTAAAAAATTAAACTTAGCGAAACTTTCAAAGGCTTTCCTTGTAATATTTGACCAGTTGAGGCAAAATATTAACAGTAACATTGAAATCTTTTCATAGGGGAATGCCATTGTATCAAGTCCATCTCATAAGCAATGGCAAGCCAAAGAGGGCCTCCAATAAACCAACAATAGAACCCCTTGCATGTAAGATACTAACATGTCAACCTTGAGGACTTACACCCTAAAATCTTACCTCTGTGAGGGTAACAATATCTTATGATCCTTTCGTTTTTCACAACTATTATTCATGTTGGATCATTCATAGCATACAATGAAAGAGAGTATTATGAGGGAACATAATCTCATCGTTGTTAATACCATTGTCTGTGTAACTTATTACTTAATGAATACAACATATATTACACTCACAAGCTCTAGACAATCCTAGAACTTGAGCTTTTGATGCAACTAAACTCTCACAAACCAACTTTATTCACAATGGTTGTTAATGATTATTCCTCTTTTTAAGGGTTACACCTATTTGGTCTCACAATGTTGACTATAAAGAAAAAAGATTTGAATTATAAATTGCTCAAATTTGAAACATATTACAAATATAGTTACAACATTGAATTTCAAATAATCAAAATTTAAAATTATTTCTTATCAAATTAACAAAATTTGCACAAACTAAAATTAAAAAATTAAATTAAATAAATAAATTCTAGGAATTTGGGTAGCAAAAAATAAGGACCCTAAACAAAAATAAAATAAAATATTTGAGAAACTAAGATGAATATTGAATATTTCATAAGCCACTTGACACTAGATCTTTAAGAGATCCCAAACATGTCATATTCTTCACTTATTCTTACAATGATATTCACCTTCTTTATATATACCGCCTAATAATATAACATAGAGGTAAAGAACTAAATCCATGTAGGCCTCCTAATTACCTAATACAAATCAATGACCCAACATAACTAGCTTGAGGGATGTGTACCCCATATCAACTACTCCATCCACCTATATAAATTATAATATCATCCCTAAGTACGTAACATGGCATCCCTCCTTGGCATGTTTTTTCCTTGAAACATGAGGCAAATAGTAAGACCATTGCAAGTAGTTACAAATATGATGGCATTTCTATCATCCAACTATCTATAAATTATCTTTACAATGGTTTTAGCTTGATGGTACCTAGATCCCATCCTTGATCTACTTCAATGTACTCATTTGATTTCATTCTTCATCATATTATGTCCCTTTTTGCCATGAATAGCCATTACTTATATGGTAACACTGATTTTTGTAATTGTTACTTTGATTCCATAAAGATCCATAGTGATTAATCTATTTATTCAATTTAGTATCATTCATCCATGATGGTTTCCTCCATGATTCTTACCTCTCACAATGATGTGGATGTCTATATATTACACACTTTGCTATCTTTAGAAGCTTTTTTGATTCTTCACCCTCTTTAGACATATTTTTGTTGGCTTGTGAAGGAAATTTTGCTTTTCTCTTTTCTCTTTACATCTTGCTCATCTTGTTTATCCTCTAATTTTGCAACGCAATCTTCAATATATTCTTGAACTTGCTCTGCCTTAACTTTGCTTTGGTCTACATTGTGTAATCCTACAATGTAATGTTTTTCCTTCTATACTAAAGCTTATTAACTTCTTTCACATATTAATGTTTGTTGTCCCCAAAAATTCTAACCAACAACAACCGACTCATTCATATCCAAGAACAATATCCAAATCATTCAAAGCCAAAGCATAAAAAAATTGAATGTGAAACATATTTATCCACGGAGAGCTTCAAGTCTTCAAATTTTTGAATATCCTTATCCTCTATGTGATTGTCCTTGATTTGCTTTGCTTGTACCTATAATTGCTTGGATAATTCCATGTTGATGAAATTGTACTTGTTAGTAGTGTTTACAAAAACAATAACCTTTGCTTTTCGAAAACATCCATGAAGTGAAGGATTGAATCTTCCTTCCTTGAAGATAAAATGAATGTACTTGTGTCCATCTTTTCTTCTTCATTATCTTCTCCTACTGTTCTTTCTTTTGGTGTCCATCTATTTAAGAAAGATTGTTCTAGTTCTTCCATTGAAGAAGTGTAATTATAATTCAACACATACCAATTTTTAGCTTCACTTTTTAAGAGTAAAAAATTATGTTTTCCAATTTATCATGTCACCATAAGTTTTTTCATATTAGATGCACCATTTCAATGCATATCTACTTCCATCAAAAGTAGGACCCCTCATCAAAACTAGTGCTTTAAGAAAATCTTTCAATATATCACCTTTCTATCACATCATTGACCCAACTTTGATCAAATCCTTTCAAGGTGTTACTAACCTCAAAACCAAAAATATAAATTTTGAACCCCAATATTTGATGAGCTTTCTAGAAATGTAAATAAATTAGAAAAATTCCATAATTTGTGGTATGTAAAGCAAAATTATGAAAAACTTAAAATTGCAATGACTCACTCGATATTGATGACTGTAAGTTTAATTTTTTTACTATTTCTAATTGAATCTTCCAACTTCAATAAAAAATTGTCATTATCAAATTTTCAAACATTAAGCTTTCACTTCACCTTTGCCCAAATCATAGCTCTAAAACCACTTGTTAAAGCCCACACATAATAATTGAAATAATACAATGTCAAAGATAGATCAAACATACCACAAGAGATGGTCATGGACCAAGATGCCATAACATCCCATTTATGCAAAAATAGAATAATTCTTAAAGTAAGATAACATTCTACAATATTCCTTATAGAAGTCATTCCATGCTACTAAACCCAAGAGATTTGCATACCATACTTTTCGCATATCCTTATAATGATATTCATCTTCTTGTTTAGACATCCTAATAACATGAATGGAAAGATAAACCATTAAACTCATATAGACCTCTTAATTGTCAAATATCATCCAATATAACTAACTTGAAGGATGTGTGTCATATGTAAGTGACTCCATCCACCTATATACATTATAATATCATATCCCTAGATATATAACATATTATAACATATAAAGAGCTTTTGGTACAAATAATCCCTCACATAGCAATTTTCTTTCACAATTGTAATCAATATCCCTCTCTTTATGGGTTACACGTATTTCAGTCTCAATGTGTAGTATAAATGGGTTTACACCTATTTCAGTCTCAATATGTAATATCAATGGCTCAAATTTCAAACATGTTGCATATATGGATGCAACATTCGTTTCAAATAACCAAAATTTGAAGCAATGTCTTATCAAGTTAACAAAATTTGCACAAGAAAAAAACTAACAAATCTAGGAAGCAAAAAGTAGGAGGAAAGATCCCGAACAAAAATTAAAACAAAAAATTTGAGAAACTCTGAAGAATATCAAATGCAGGCAACCTTTAGGGCCAAAAAGTTTTCCGAACTTCAAGCTATAATCACCTTAGCACAAATATCTCGCTTAGTCAATAATGGCTTTGAAATGCAAGTGACATAATCTAAATGGTCCTAACTATATATCATTTTTCCATATTACAAGGGCAATCGTCAAGCAAAGATGGACACACGGCCAAAGTGGCATTAAAATTAAATTAATTAATATTATTTTATAGTCCACGATACCCGGCAATCTGTTTTTGGGTCTACAGACGGCCTACAGCAATATGGGACTCCTCGTACTCCCAATATTGAAAACCACCAAAAGTACGTGAAACAAAGCAAATGTGCCACTTGATAGCTTCATGTCCCAACAAAAATACCACTTCCAAATTAATGTGCCTTAGGTCACTTTCATTTTTTAGGACTAGAATGTGTCAATTGATAGTTTCATGTCCCAACCCAAAAAGCGCTTCCAAATTGATGTGGTATCTCATGCACTCAGTTTTTTTGATTGGACCTTTTTTCTGGGGGAAGCTGATCATGCACTCAGATTTATTGATTGGACCTTCTTGTGGGGGAAGCTGATAATGCACTCAGATTTTTTTTATTGGACCTTTTTGTGGGGGAAGCTGATCCAAACACCGCGTCTTTGATGTCTAGTACTTTCCACCAAACCTACCCTCATCCCTGAGACAATGAGCCTCGTGTAACACTTACTACTTTGGCATGCTCCGCCTCTAAGCAATTAACTGCATAAGAGTATAACCAAATATGGAAGAGCATTACATTGGCATAATGTCGAAAATAAATGGAATTCAACAGTTTAAAACAATAAAAAGTTGTCAAATTATCTGGAATTTAAAAAGCAATCTACTATTAGTCTATTTGTAGAAAAATAGGCAATAATTTATTTTTGTTATTTCGACTCAAATATAGTGCAAATAGATAAATATAAACACTGAATATTATAAAAATATTAATATAAAAAAAAAATGATCTCTTCAAAATAAACTTTTTACTCAACTAGGAGGGTTTATATAAAAAAACAACTGGCTGACTCTTGTTCAGTCATGGAGCATGGGCTGCTATTTTAGGGGGGGCCTATATTTTTACCTAATAGGTATATAAATTAACAGAAAAACACTCATTCTAGTTTGAAATTTAATTTCTAAAAGAAATTTATTCAAAGTAAAACCTAAATAAAACTTAAAATATCCTAACCCTAACCTTAAACCAAAAATTCCGGTCTGCCTTTGCTTTCAATTTTCTCTCTAAATGTTAAACATATAAAAAACTAAGGAATTAGACAACAAATATGTCTAGTCTGACTTTCCTTTGTATTTTTATTTCTAAGCGCAAAGATGAACCAAATATAGATACATATAAAAAATCAAAACCACTCTTACAATAGATAAAGAAAAATACACAAAACAGCATGACAAATGCAGTAAGTCATGATTAATCCCAGGTTTTTGGAGTGCAATGCTACCATGATTTGGTCTCACATAGGATAAAACCTTTGAAAGATAAACAATAAATGTTGACGTAGAAACAAGATCCTTTGTTATAAGGTGCAATGACCTATTTTATCCATAAGCTCATAATTTCTGTATATTGTTTGTAACATAGTCAAACAAGTTTGTCACATTGATTTTGTGCTAGCAAGGTCTCACACTCAATATAACGCCTTGCTGTATTGTAGACATATATCAGGAGTTAATACAGCAGTCATTTAGTATTGGATAACATACGAACTCTACCCTAATCATCAATGTAACTTACCACATATCAACATAGTTAAATGTCATCGCTCCTTTCATTTTGAAAGCCTGGATACCCAATCACTTCAAAATACATTTCAGCCTCAACCAGTGTTCCCACCATTGCAAGAAAATTTGAAAAAGTGTACAACAGTCCCTAAGAAATGTCTCAATGTTCAGTAACAAAATAAAGTGTACATATTGCACCCCTAATTTCCTTGGTGACGCATTGGCCTATAACAGACAAAGGTCATATCCACAACTGAAAAAATTATATGTTACTTGGTTATTGCAGAAACTGCTACAAACCTACAAACAATTTGCCCAATCAAACCCTCGATTTTGGAATTAAATTTGCAACAGAAATCACTAAGCCAGTCCACTGACATCTAAATGGTGGATCAAGAATAGTCTTTCACATAGTTCAACTTCCATATATGTTCCTACTTAAAACCAAAAAATGGGAATAAAAAACTGAATTACTATTATACATCCTTGTGTTGATGCTTAAACAGATTCAGAAGCTTGCATCTATGGTGATCCCTATGAAAGCTGAATGGAATTTTGATAACTGAAGAAGTTGCAGATTGTAATAATGTAGTAACAAGATAAATAACAGAATAAGTCACCAGGCAAATAATAAAAGAGTTATATTCCATAAGTTATAGATAGTAGTTTAGAATCATATCATCACCATAGGAAGTCAGAATCATGGGGATGTACAGTCTCAATAATCTTATGGCTTTTATGAGTCACTTATAGCATCTATAAGTCGGCATTTTTATATCAGTTTAGAATTGTGGAGCTATAACTTGTCCAAATACACCAACAATCATTACTCTTTGAGTGTAGGAGACCACCAAACTAGAGCTCTATGGCTGTGCTGCTAGCTCCGACCTACATTAAATCTAGGTCTACAATTCACTGGAGTTGCCCCTCCCAATGTTTTCACATTCACTTAAACGCATAGCAGAAAAAATCTTGAACCAGAGCATAGATACAAAAAATATCATGGAGCGCTTGGGCAGGACGAGAAGCGGCCGAGGTTTTCCAAACTCCGCAGAGGCGGGAGAGGAGGATTTCGACACAGAAGATGACGATGGCAGGGGGAAACAGTTGTTTGGGGCCTGCGCTGTTTTGGGTGGGCCTATGTTGGAGTTTTTTAGAGGCCAGCAGGAGGGTGAAGAGGGTTGCAGATGCTATATTTCCAGAGTGGGGGATCCTGCGCGCTCGGGAGGAGTCGTTGAGGCCTGCTTTGTGTGTGGCATTGATGGAGCTTACACGGTGGTTAGGGCTTCTCCCTTCGTTTGGTGGGCTTAGATTCCTATGGTTTCTTGGAGAGTTTGCTTCTCTCCTTCACTTTGGCCTCTGCCTTCTTCTGGGACCTATTTTTTACTAGGGAGTTCGGATACTTGCTTTAGTTCTGTGGGACTGTGTGGAAGCTGGCACTGCCCCGACTGGGTGAGCTTCACGTTTGGTTATTTTAGGGCCTCTATGGATGTTGTTTCTTCTCCGTCCCTTTGGCAGAAATATGGAGGTTTCTCTGCTCCTCTTCGGCCCTTGCTTTTCCTGTCTGGGGGTTTTGCTATTAGTGATTTTTCTGCAGGGATGTCTGGAAGTTGTTTCTGCCCTGACTGGAAGAGCTCATTGTGTGTTTATCTGAGGGTTGCTATGAATGTCTCAGCTTCAATTTTGTCCCTTTGGCATAAAAATGTTGGTCTAACTGCCTCTTTTCTCTCCTTGTATTCTGAAGTGCATTTTGTTTTTCTGGGAGAGGCTCTTTTGCTTGGGATTCCTTTGGAATCTCTTAGGGCTGTGAGTTTATTTATTTTGGGGTCTGTTTTCCTTTGTTTACATCTTCTGACCTCTGGGCATCGTTGTGGTGAGGGTTTTGTTGTCCTTCGCCGTGTTGGTTCTATGGCTTTGTTTTTTAGGCTTCTTTTGGTGCATCTTGGGGTTACTCTAGTCTTTCCTATGGAGGTGGTCCTATCTTCTATTGAGGGGGAGATGGATGTGGCTGGATGTGACCTGTCTCCTATAGAGGTGGAGTGGGATGCTACTAGTTTTGCCTAGAAGTGTTGCTGGGGGGTTTGATGAAGCCCTGTTTTGTGGTTCCAAGGGAGTTGTTGAGGGCCTTCCTGTTGTGTTCTTTTCTTTATCTTCTATAGAGGTGGAGATCTTGAAAAGTAAGTTTTTCTATGAGATGTTCACTCCCAAAGTTAATGGATGTTGTTGCCACGATGATTTGGAGGAGCTCGGGTTTCTTTCCTATAGAGGTGGAGAGAACAGATGGTTCTTGAAGTACACTGGTGGAGCCTTGTGCTTTTGTGATTTCCTTTCCTATAGAGGTGGAAAGGGTGGTTTGCTGGGTTCTGATACTTCTGATGTTGGAGCTTTGTTCCTGATCTGTTTTTTGAAAGTTGTATTCTTGGGTTTAAGGTCTCTATCAAACACTGGTTTAATGGGTTGTTGGTCCTGTCAAAACCAATGGATTGTTCTGGGTTTAAGGTCCCTGTCAAAACCTTGTTGTAGTGGGTTGTTGGTCCCATCAAAACCAAAGGGTTCAAGACCCATGTAAAATCTTGGGTTGTTTGCTGGCTGTTGACTGGCTGTTTCTCTATTTCGCTGGTGGATTTTATTGTTTCTTATCTTTGGGCAGCTTGACCATCTTAGCTTGGGTTTTGGGTCCCTTCAAAACTTGATGGTTTCGGGTCCATTCAAAACCTGTTTATCCACTAATAAAAAACAAAGGGATCAGGTTCAACAAGGTATATTATTCATGGCCCTCAAATTTTTCTGTTTTTATTCAAACAATTAACAGGGAATCTGTATTCATCTGAGCTTTAAAGTTAAATATAACAATCAGATAAACCTAAATCACACAACTAGTGACATAACCATCATAAAAAATGAATATACAAACACAGTCACATTTGATTACATACATGGCCATACGAAACAATTCTGTCACCACAGCAAAATTAAAACCTACTATCACAGCAAAAGTATAGATAATTTGGGATGTTGTGAATTCAATTTGAGTTTTAGCTAAAGATTTTAAAAAACAAATTTTCTATTAATGCCCCTCTTTTTTCTTTATTACCTAGTGTTACAAACACCTCTGATAAAACCCAGAAATAACCTGTTGCAATAAACATTACCATCCCCAGGACCTGTAACAAATAAAAGCTTAACAAAATTCACCATTTACTTTCAATGATGAATGCTTTGCCATCAATAATGTGTGTCTGACCATAAGCAAAAAAAATTGATATCAACAAATGCAAAAGAAAGCCAGATTAGTTCCACTTGGGTCAAAGATAACTACAACACTATATAACTTCCAAAGCCTGTAAGATATCATTTTCAATGTCTTCGAAATCCTCAACACCACAGCTAAATCGAACTAAATTGTCCTTAATACCAATACGGGCTCTCTCCGCAGGGCTCTGGTCCCTGTTGAAAATATTTACCGAAGTTAGCTGAAGTGCATTCAATTACAAAACCATGCCTCTGCATGCATATTTTAGTTTCCTTACAAAGATAAGAAATCTCATAATGCAAAATAAATGGCATTGTGTCATGAGGAAATCAACAAGCAAACAATAATAAAAGTCGAACTCGAGTAGAAATCAAGTTGAAAAGGGGCATAAACATACCAGTAAGAAATAATAGTTGGCTGCTCTACAAGGCTTTCACAGCCTCCTAAAGAAGGGGCAATGTAAGGAATTTTTAACGAATCGATAAAACGGGATGTAGCCTCCAAGTCTCCAGCAATCTGCACAACAATGGTCAACAATATAAATATATACAGTTCTTGACTCCGGTCAAGCACGCATCCCAACTTACATGATGCATACAAATGCAACATTGAATAGACACTTGCCTCAAAACTGATCACACCGCCAAATCCGCTCATTTGTCGTTTGGCAATGTGATGCTCTGGATGACTTTCAAGGCCAGGGTAATGCACACAAGCAACCTGAAGAACACATGGAACAAGGTGAAGTAAATCATAACATGTCTACTGACCCTGACAACAGTATCATAAACTGTTATTAATAATCAATATAAAACAATGTAGGAGACTGAAGGTCTAATCAGAAAGAAATTGTTTCTGGTATGCCCTATTTCCCAATGTCAGCTGTAAAATTAATTAGAACTATCAATAGAGAATCTACACTGTATTCGACATCATGTTTTCAAGGTTCTTTCACACAATGTAAATAAACTATCAACAATCTAGTAAATAGACTTATTAGCTCATCAATGATTGGAAAATGACATGATGGCTGTTGACTAGTTGTATAAATGCCCTGGATACCCCTATATTTAGAGGAAATGATAAGGACCAATATTTTGCTCAGAATATGAGTTCAAAAATATTACCACAACCTTTGCAGAGGCAACAAGTCATTTTATGAGTTGGTATTTCATCCACTTTAGAACTCTCTTTATTCTTTGTATGTGGGTCAACTTACTTGACTTGAGCATTCCTCAAGCAGAAGAAGCGCCAAGGCATCTACCTAACTTACTTGAAAACTGAAACTGTATTTATCAGAACAAACTCTATCAAGTTAAGTTCATCACTGAAACTGTTCCAGGAAACATGTGATACTTCTGAGCGGTAATTATTTTTTGGTAAATGTTTGAATAAATTAAGATTTACCAGTTGACGATACTTGTCTAAAATATTGGTCAGATATTGCATAACAAATAACTGATTTCATAATCTTTTACCAATATTAATTTGGATTAAGTTAAAAAACTGCACTCCTTTGAAACACTCATCTACAACACAAGTGTTTCTCAGCTTATGAATTTCAAAGATTTACCAACAATAGTTATGTGTTTCATTCTATGTGGGGACTTTTCATTTGAGTTTTTTTCGGAAAAACACAAAAGTAATAAAAAATAAAGAGGTGTGAGGACCCTAAACCTTAAAATGGCATTATAACATTCAAAACCAAAAAAGGAGCTCTCATTCGTGTCATTTTGCAAAATGTGAAGAGAAGAAAAAAGAAGAGCACAGCTGTGAGAAACCAAGTGAAAGAAGGGAAGAGAAGTGAGTAAAGGGCAAAAGAAGACCAAGTCTCCATCATTTGAGATAAGTTCATTATTTTTTGTTTATTTTTACAAATTCTTTTGCATTCTTTTTTTGTTTTTGTCAAAATTCTAAATACTTAGGAGGGTTTTTTGTTTGTTTGTGTTCTAAGTTTGCTCTTGCAGCTGTCATTTACATTTTCAACCGAAAAAAAACAATGAACACAAGCAACAGATGAGGGTAGTGAGTGTCGAAAAATTAAAACTTAACAAGCATGCCATGGAAGTTTTTCAAGGAGTGTGAGTGTTTCAGGAGCACCTAGTTCAAAAAATCCATTTCAATGCCATTCTAACCTCTCGAAAAATAGCAAAGGGTCCATTTAATCCAAAAAACCTCTTTTACAATTTGCAACAGCCATAAACACTAAGAAAAAAAAATTCAGGGGGGAGTAGAGTATGGTTGTGTCATATTTACAAGGTGGACTATAAGGGCAGCTACACAAGAGTTTACTCCCATCTTTTAGGCATACCTTGTCAAGGGGTAAAAGCATGTAAAACCATAACATTAGCTGAGAAGGCTGAGGTGACTAAGTTGTACATAGAGGGTGAAGCCAAAAAAAGGAAATGCCAATGGAGTCTTTGCAGCCTAGTGGGTCATTGTCTAGTACTACTATTGAATCTCGAAGTGTTGAGCCTAAGAGTCACAGAGGAAAGAAAAGGTCCACTAGTGTTGCAAGCATGTTTAACATGCAATCATGAGATGTAGCTGATAGTTCCGTTGCCAAATTTTTCTATGCTAATGCCATACCATTTCATGTGGCATGCTCTCCATATTTTAAACAAATGTTCAAAGATGCACTTGTTTTTGGCCCTTCATATATGTTCCCCCTAGAGATCATAAGCTACACACCTCCCTCCTTGATAAGAAGTATTCCAAGGTGAGTATAATGATAAGGGAGTTGAGACAAGTTTTGGATAAGGATGGTTGCTCTATCATTAATGAATAGGTGGACTGATATTAGACATCGGTCACTCATCAATGTCATTGTCACATGTTCATCAAGCTCTTATTTTCTTAGATCTATTGATTGTTTGATTGTTTGGGGAAGAAGAAGAATGCAAGTAGTGACAAATTTGGCCCATGTATGCAAGTTAGCTGGCTTGATGGTGGAGGATGATTACAATCGGACCCCATGTTGTAATGCGTTGAATAACCCATTGAAAAACATTGGGAAAATAGACTGGGTGAAGGCAGTGGTGTCAAAAGTAGAGGCATTCAGATATTCATTTACAATCATCACAGAACTCTTCTTTTGTTTAGGACCTTTCGAGGAAGGAATTCCTCAAGCCTGTGGATACCAGATATGCTAGCTACTTCATTTTGTTGGAGAGGATGATTGAGCTTCTACAACTAATGGTGGTTAATTCAGAGTTGGTTTGATGAGCAGAGGCAAACACAGCTGAAGGAAAAAAGTGGCAAACAACAAATCCTCAATGATGATTGCTGGTCCAAAATGAGGCAAGGGATTGTTGTTTTTTAATGAATTGTTGATTTTATTATTAACTTTCTGATTTTAGTATTATATTTCTGATTTTATTATTAACTAACACATCGCTGATTTTAGTATTAAATTTGTGGTTTTCATTTTATTATTGATATTAAACTAGCACTTGCACCGAAAGGAGGTGCAATGGTTACGCTGATTGTAATTTATATTGGAGTGGAATAACCCATTCAATCAAATAGAATGTCTAACGTTCAAATTTTATTATGTTCTTTTGTGACAGTTTGTCATATTTTGCTATTTTTCTGTGAGGGGTGTTTGGTTTGTTATTGTGTTTTGTTTCTCGGTGTTCCTTGCTGATTTTGCTAGTAGTTAAAACATTCAAATTTTGTTTTACTATTTCTAAATTACTATTAACTGTTTAACCATAAAACTTAAAGATCATAAATTTTGATTTCTAGTGTTTACTGTTCTGTCATCTTAACGTAATTTGAAATACATTACAGAGCAAATGGAAGAAGTTTAAATCATATGTTGGGCCGGGTTTTCTTGTGTCCATAGCCTACTTGGACCCTAGCAACGGTAAGAAGCTTTTATCTTTCAATGCTGATAAATAATTATATTTGATAACTTGTTCAATGGCTTCTCTTGTTTCTCTCAGTGGAATCAGAACAGAGTATCCTAGAAGAGTAAATTACATACTATGGCTGCTGGCAGAAGGGGCTGTAATTGCAGTCGACATTCCTCAAGGTTTGAAACTACACATTCATATTCTGTAGCTAATTTAACAGAGTCAATAGGAATAGAGTGATAACTGCCTGCATCCATTAGATAAATCTATATTCATTTCAAACCAGAAATTTTATCAAAGTTGTACCAGTGGGTTGAAAGCAAATATCCAATGGATAACTTCACCAGTTCCTCTTAATTCAGGGATTTCTGCAAGTTATTTTTTAATATGGGATGTTGTAGATGAATGTTCTTGTTATTTTTCATTTCTTTGCTATTATTATTATTATTTGTCTCTGGACAAAAATGGAATGACTTGTAGGATCCTTTCCTATTTCTTTGAAGCTCATTGAAAAGGCTTTAAGAGTTCTTATATTTTGGCAGGGTCATTCAATTATTTTGGTCATTTGTGCAGCTTACTAACTTCATTCTTTGAGTTTTTCATTATTCACTACTTCTATAACTAAAGTATGTGGTTGCTTGCACCATATCAGCTATTAGTAACTAATTTCCATCTTTTCCTGCTCTGTATCAGTTATTGGAATAACCACTGCACTGAATTTGCTATTTCACATACCTGTATGGGTTGGGGTCCTCATAACAGGACTCAGTACTCTCCTCCTCCTTGGAGTGCAGCGATATGGGGTACTCATTTTCAATTTCCAACTTGCATTGCATTTAGTGCTTTCAGAATTTCATAGGTTTGATGTATTTTGAATTGTATATATGGACAACAGTATAATTTTTTTTTTTTGCCAGCATTTTTGGTCTAACTTATAGACCCATCTTCAATGATGTGTAGAAATGTGTGCTTCAGATTAACCAACCTCGTTCTTGATTAATATTTTTCTAAATTGAAGAATCCACAGTCCGTATCTAGAAAATTGAAAGCACACCCAGAAGAAATTTTGCATATGAAAACAGACCCAGATGAAATTTGGCACCTAAAATTAGACCTGATGAAAAAAATTAAAAATTAAAAAAGTGTCGGGGTAGATGAATATAACTCATTGTCAAACTCGTTGTCACCATGTTCCTCTTTCTCTTTCCCTATTTCAGATTCGAATCCTAGCAATCACAAGTCGGTTTTGTATTCTTATCCTGAATTGGGAAGAGAATAAATTTGAGACCACCACTATTGTAAGAGATCCAGCTAATTCCAAATCACATGCTTTGGCAATTTCCAGGAAACCTATATAGAAGTAAAAATTGAGACTGCAATCAACTCCAGTTCTCTAACATGGGAGCAACGTGTAAGTGGAGTAAACTTTGACTCAAAATATTGTCCTCCAACAGTCCTTAACTATAAACCAACTTTTGACAAGAATTTAAAGAAAGAAGCCTGCATGAAAGCAAGAATGCACCTTCTAGCTGTAGGATGGAAATTTTAGTTTAAAAATCGCCATGGCAAGGGAAGATGTGATATACGCTATGTTTCACCAACAGGCCATAATTGCTATTCTCTTTATAAAGCTTGTTTGGCATGGAAGGAGGAACAGAAGCGTCAGGCCCTGATAGATGGGAATTGTGAAGATAATGCAGAGGTTGAAACATCAAAGAATAATATTTTAGGTAGTGTGTTTGCATCTCTGCGCCTACAGAATGCTGGATTGAGGGTTAGGAGAAACAAGTTGGCTTGCAGTATTGAATTTGGAAAGAAGCCACAGAGAGTCTCCGTCTCTTCAGAACTTCCAAGGTGTGAATTCAACAGTGACAATAATGCTGAAGATGCTTCCAAAATTTATAAAGGATTGAAACAAGGTATTAGCAAGGGTGGGAAGCTTTATAGTCATGGCAATAAGCAGAGAATTGTTGTACGTGACGTTTTACATTTACCAGAACCATCTAAGAGGTTAAAGGTACATGATTTTCAATCAGAGTGCTTTGACCAGGATATTGTGCAAACAAATGCAAGCACAGAAGGAACAAAATCTAAGAATTCTGGGCAAGGTCCAGAACAGGTTACTTTTTCAAGCAGTAAAAAGCCTAAATTCAATTTAGAAGATTCAGTGGGAGGTCAGAAACAAAAAAAAGCAAAATGTTGCCACCTTCTGCTGAAAAGAAATGGCAAATCAGCCAATGGTTACCAAATGCAGTTACTTCTTTCTACTCCGGAAAAATCAAAGGATTTATCTTCAAGTCAAGGCAGGCGTACTGTCCACTCAGTTTTATCGTGGATGATAGAAAATGACGTAGTGGCTGAAAACCAGAGAGTTTTTAACTAGAATAGAAAGGAAAACTACTCAATGGCAGAAGGCTGGATAACCCAGGAGGGAATTCGATGTAAATGTTGTAGAAATGTATATTCTCTTAGTAATTTTGAATTCCATGCAAGAAGCAAATTTCACCACCCTTCAACCAATCTTATTTTAGAAGATGGCGGGTCATTGCTGCAATGCCAGATGCAGGTGTTGGACAACAAGAATAGGCCAAAGAGGCATGGAGCCCCAACAAGAGGACTAAGAAAGAAAAAAGACCAATTCCAAAGCGATGACATCTGCAAGATCTGTCATTTTGGTGGAAAATTGATCCTGTGTGATCATTGCCCAAATTCATTCCATATAGAGTGCATTAATATGGAGGTATGGTCTGCTGTGATATTTGTTAATCAACTCTTGTTTGTAAGTTGGATGCATGATTTTTTCTGTTTTTCTTTCATACACCAAGCTATCACTGCATAGAACAACATTTGTGGAAGTGCTTTTGCATTATAAATTGTTGTAGCTAATAGTGTGATAACCCTGGGTTATTTTGAGTGATACAATTTTAAATATTATCCCTGGCAACAGTCTCTTGTGCAGCTTGGTGCAGAATAAGGATCATCACGGTAAATATTAAACAACAGATAATGAATTATAACTTTAATCCAATTAGTAGGAGCTGAATCATGCAAGTAATCATATTATTATAGCCACAGTTTTGTAATAGACATAGAAATTGCTGGTGTACAGTCAGATCTCGGTTACAAAGCAATGCAGCAACAATTTCCTTCACTTGCTATATGTCTGTAGACTGACCTAGGGTTTTACAACAGCAATAGACCCAGGAAAAAATTAATATGAATCACTTACATATTGCATGCCTGCACCCAACAATATGATGGATCTCTGTATGCTATGGTGGCCTGAGGGTTTGCTGGTCTGAACTTTGTAGGTATTGTGATCTGGTTAAGGTCCACACCTTGTAAACAGTGGTTGGATTTGGTGATCCACTTATGAATCTAGGTGATGGCGCTGTAGGTTGTGCGAGGTGGTGCGATCAGGTTTTGTCTTTCCATGCTGGAAAAATAAATGCAATGTGCTGGAGTTATATCAGTTTGTGCGATGTCCTTGACCCAAGTGTGTTGCCTTCAACCTGGCTAGGAATGCCCCTCTCAATATGGTGCAGAAGTGATGAAGGTTGCGCTGAGCTTGGCTTGCCTGAGACACAATGAATCTTTCCAAATCCACACTAACCTGAGTGGAAACTGAATGGTTTATGAATGAATTGAGAGGAAAGGGTGTGTCCTGACCTTGGGCCTTCTTCATCTATAAAAGAAAATGCAAGGGTGTCTTGAGTGGAAGCATCATAGAGAACAAAGATGAAAGTGCCTTTTAAAAGGCTTGAGCATTTGATCGGGTGGGTAAGAAATCCTGTCGCGCAAAGCCTTGTATGTCGAGAGAAGCCACAAAAATGCAGAAGATGTCGACGCAGGGCCTGATTATGGTGTGAAAAGGCCATGGTAACTTTGATTCAAACCTGCACCATTGCCTCGCGTCTATTTTTAAGCCGCCTTGAAATCTTAGACACTGAAGTTGCATCCCTTTGGACTGGAAGATTTGGCAGGTAACAGCAGTTTATCTAACAGAAAAAATTTCTCCGACAAAATTCCGGTGCCCTGTCTCAGGCGTGAGACTTTTCGGTGGGCAAAGCCCACAATAAAGAGCCTATCGGCTAATTAATAAATTGTTGATTTTATTATTAAATTTGAAATTTCTGATTTTATATTTTTTATTGTTTCTATGTTTCTAACTTGTAAATATACTAAATTATTTTCATTATTTGCAGATATATTTGCTCCAACATCTCACCCGTTGTGTAGGTCATAAGATATAGTGATACAGACTCTCCCAGCCATGGAGAGACTTATGAGACATTTGACAGCATTTTTGAACAGATGAAGCAAGTAATTCATAGCAAGGACCCTGATTTGAGATTTTATCAGGAGCATGTGATTGCTGGTCCAAAATGAGGCAAGGGATTGTTGTTTTTTAATGAATTGTTGATTTTATTATTAACTTTCTGATTTTAGTATTATATTTCTGATTTTATTATTAACACACACATCGCTGATTTTAGTATTAAATTTGTGGTTTTCATTTTATTATTGATATTAAATTAATAAATTGTTGATTTTATTATTAAATTTGAAATTTCTGATTTTATATTTTTTATTGTTTCTATGTTTCTAACTTGTAAATATACTAAATTATTTTCAATATTTGCAGATATATTTGCTCCAACATCTCACCTGTTGTGTAGGTCATAAGATATACTGATATAGACTCTCCCAGCCATGGAGAGATTTATGAGATATTTGACAGCATTTTTGAACAGATGAAGCAAGCAATTCATAGCAAGGACCCTGATTTGAGATTTTATCAGGAGCACATTTGGCCCATTGTGACACAGTAGTGGAACACTATGAACACCCCACTTCATATGACAGCCTACAATCTAATTCACAAATGGTATGTAGCAAGACTTGGGAGAGTACCTCCATCTAATGATGAAGAGATGAAAGAAGGATTCATGAAGGCCCTTGGAGAAATGCATACTAAGGAAGAGCCTGGCAAACTTAGAGCAAAGTGGCTAGCCTTTGTGACATGGCCCAACATCTAGTAGACTAGAGGCAAGGATGGATAGAGCTACATGAGTTCAAACCGACCCCATTGGATGGTGGACATGGCATGGCAAGGATGCACCAGAGTCGAGGATGCTTGCCACTCGTCTCCTTTCACGGATTGCTAGTTCCTCTACTGTAGAGAGAAATTGACCTACATATAGCTTCATCAAGTTAATCAAGAGGAATAGACTTACCTCTAGACAATCAGAGAAGCTGGTAGTTGTGCATAGTGCCTTGTGGCTTCAAGATCAACAGACTCTTGAGTATCATCAAACTTCAGCTGCATGTTGGGATGTTGATCCTGAAGATACTACAGAGTTTGATGATTAGGTACATGATGTATTTCTTGGGGTTCCATTGGATCAGGATGAGACAGCCTCTCATAGTGGCAATGAACGAGTCTTTGATTTTGATGCAGTGTTAGGAGATGCTAATTAGGGGCAGCTCCATATTTCTATTATTTTGTCATTTTGTAGTTGGAACTTGCAGCCTTTGGGCATTTTGTTATAATTCTTATATAATATATATACACATTGTCAATGAATGCAATTAAATTTAATTAAATCTCAATTTGTATCTCGCTTTCTATGAAATGAAAATCTCAATTGAACTCTAATATTATGTGTTAAGGTTCTCTGATGTATATGATGATTGCCTTATCAATGCTATCATATGAATATTTGAAAATTTCTATATTTTTTAAATTTTCCCTATTTTTTTAATAGCCATCCCTTCCTATCCCCTAAAAAATGGCCTCCCTCATGTCCCCATCCCCAAAATATGTCCCCTGCCATCCCTCTCCTGGAGAAACTTGGTGTAACATAGGTTTCATTAAGGCCTTTCTTGTCATTTTGTACCAGAGACAATGCACCTCTTCATTTAGGCATTCAAACCCATTCTCATATTACAGCTCAGACATTGTTAGTGTGTGGACATACATGTCAAGTAAAATAGATTGGGAATTCATTGATCACTGTTTGAGCTCTACTGAACAATCTACACCATTACCCCCCATAAAAACATCGTGCTTCTGCATCTGCAGTAGTTTGAACATGATCTAATCAAAATGTATTTCAATGCACACAAAAATATGTCCTCTTCATGCTCTAAGATTTCCCGACATTGTCAGAAGAAACCTTTTCCCCCAAAAAAGATGGACATTCCCAATGGGATTGCTACAAAAGCTGCAACGTCAGGAAAGAGTAGTGGTCCAGTAAAACCGGATGGCTAGATATTAAGAGGATTTCTAAACGAACTCACTTCAAACTGATTTCATTTTCAACACTCCAACATAAAGTAGAGTTCATAGATGTAAGATAGAAACAATGTGGTAATAGCCCAGTCAAATTTCCCAGATCACCTGTTAAAATAAGATATTGCTAAATTTGATCTGTATCACCTTCACAGGAAAAAAAACCTCTGTAAGGGGAATAAACCTGACAACTGACACCAGGATGTCTTATACTCTGTGAAAGATGAAGAATTCAGATTGGCAAATCTATTGTCATTTTCACATGTTCTTGTGAGTCTTTCACTAGCAAAGGAAAAAGATATAGAAAATACAATTGCTCTCTGCAAATTACGCCAATGTCATGAATCAAGCAAATATAACATAAAGAATATCTAGCCATCAAGCTTAAATAACATCTGATAGAGAAGCGAGCTCAACTTTTTTTCAAAAATGATGGATCCTTTCTCAGATGTCGACAGCATTTGAAACAATCTTATAATTAATATGTCAAATATTGTGCAGACTTGCTAAATCATATTGAATTGTTAAAAAATGGCAAGCTCAAGCATCCCAATCAAGCCTTACTAATACAATTTTTAAGCTTCAAAACATTCACAGTTACCATTGGAAATGTATATATGGTGATTTCTGCTAATTTTTTTACCTTAGGATGTGCCTCTAAAGTATGGGCAATCCTTAAAGCTGTCAAATTCTGTTGGTGTATACGAAGGTGCAAAGTCTTAATGCCACGAAGGATCAAATAAGCAGCATTCTGCTTGCATTGAAAAATAAACTTGGTTAGTGCTTTAGCAAATAACTCAAACATTGAACACCGCAACACAATTAACTTGCTTCATGACAAAAGAAGTCAGCATTATGCCTAGGATTACTGATCACTAAATAAAAGCAGGAAAGCATGACAACTTATATTTCCACTTTAATAAGTACTAGATAACACTACTGTTTGATTCATCTCCAAAAAAAAAAAAAAATGTTTCCATCTATATTTATTTCTGTTGGTAATTTTAATATAGAATCTGCTTGCCCTGAGCTTTTTCTCTTTGTTAAAAGCAGGAGATGGATTTTGGAACATACTGGACTTAGGACACCTCCCATAACATTATGCAAGGCACGTATTACACCAATAACTTTCTCTGAACCACTCAAACTGCCTGCAAGAACCTGGCTGACAACCAAGATTCAGATACTAGGAAAAATGCTTACATCAAAAAAGATCATGCATAACAGATATAGATTTCTTTGAAAACCTCACAAACTTACATCATTGTGACCAGCAATATACTTTGTCACTGAATGAAGTACAATGTCTGCACCAAGTGCCAAGGCCTTCTGGTTAACAGGTGTTGCAAAAGTACAATCTATACAAACCAATGCACCCTTTCTATGGCAGAGCTTGGAGACTAGCTCAATATCAATGCATCGAAGATAAGGGTTCGTAGGACTCTCAGAGAAAAATAAAGAAACCTGCAAGGTACAATTCGCAGTTAACTACACATACCATCAGCCTTGATGAAACTAGTGAAAGGGCAAACATAAATGCACCAATGTCTCTAATGTAGATAAAGAAGAATAGAGAAAACCTTAAAAGCCTACATTATTTTTCTCCAACGCTAACTCGAGAGAATCAGTATCTGCAGGGTCAATTACTGTGGCCTGCATTTCAAAAGGCAATGAATGTCAAACTATTATCAAAAGAGCTTTAGATTTTCTATGCGAAACAGATGAATGAAGATACGTATATGCTTGGGTAAAGACAAGTCTAGGTAAATTCTCTATATTTTAGAATGCAAGTCAAATTTAAAATCTTCATAAAGCTGTAAACAAATAAAACATAAAGAAATGTAAATAAATTATCAAGTGTGCTTGTAAAGTTATGCAAACATAGATCAATTTACTCAACTCAATTTTGTGCATTCCAAAAGCATCTTTTAAAATCTTTCTAGAGTTTGAAGTTAGTTTTAGATTCTTTTCCTTTTGTCATTCATTATTTTGTGTCTTTTAAAGTTTTTCTATATTTTAGGATGGGGACGGCAGGGGACAGTGGAATGTGTTTCAACGACAGAATTTTTGGAGCTCAATTTAGGAGATGGCTATTAAAAAAATAGGAATTTTTTTAAAATATCGAGAAACTTTCAAATATTCATATGAGAACGTTGATAAGGCATTCATCCTATACATTGTAAATCCTTAATATATAACATTACAGTTGAATTGAGAGTTCACATGGGTTTTGAACAAATTAACAAAATTCAATTGCTTTGGTAGTTCATTGTCAATGTGCATATGATATATTATATAAAATTGAAAAAAGTACAACAAAATGCCCAAAGGCTGTAATTTTCAATTACAAAATGACAAAAACATAGAAAATATGCTGGTAACCCTGCGCTTGCAAAGAACTTGAGCATTCAATGAGCCTATCTCCTTTGTCTCAGGATTGTAGTGGCGACAACAAGTTCCTGATTTTGTATTGAGATTGGAAAAAAGGTCGCCTCAATAAAACCACTGTCCCAAAGTTTTCCCACTAGCTTAATCCCATTCCGATCGTGTTCTTCCAACTTTTGACACATACCAAATTAGTATCCTTGATCTAAGGATATTATGACACTAGTTTGGAAGGACATTCCACCATTTGGAAATGGTGCTGTATTTTGATAAGAAGGATGCCTCTCTTCACTAATTTTACACTTTGAAAATTTGTTGCCCCCTAAACTCTAATAGAAAACATATTCTTTTAGAACCAAACCAGCACCCTTCAATGACTGAAAGCTGATGTTTTTCCACTGAAATCCTAACTGTTCTGCCACTACAATCGCTGCCTTATCCTAATGTGTTGAGAGCATTAAAAGGGAGCTTAAAATCTGCATATGAGAATTTGAATATCCACTGTCCTATGACTAAAATCTCTGCCATTATATGCTGCAAAGCTGCATTTTTTTGTAAATGCAAAAACAACTAAAAACTAATGTTTTCAGTGATCGAAAATCACAATCTTGAATCTGAAACACCACCTTGAGAGGTACAAATGGAGCTTGAACTCCTAGGTATTGTTTTGCCTAACTTTACCTTGAAAAACCTGCTATTTTGCCAACTGAAATGATTGAAGACTGCTTTCAAATCTTGCAAAGCCAACCCTAACAACATGCAACTGTCATACACCACAAATGTGCTTGAAAATCTGTTGATTTGCAGACCTAAATCTCTCATTTAGGGATGAGAGTAGTGTTGGGACCCACCAAAAAAAACAGTAAAATAATTTTTAATAAATTTTGGGCTTTTTCTTAAATTGAGTGTAACTACAAGGGGAATTAGGGCCAACAAAAATTTGATCAAGGATGGCAGGGAGGCGTTTCCAAGGTGTCCCTGCATTCCCAAAATCTCCCCAGTATGGAGATGTGCCAAAAAATGCCAGGGACACATCCTAGGGAATATATAAATTTTTAGATTGTACTTGACCCATGCCATAAGACATTAACAAGTTTTCTGATCCCTAACCTCTGTACAATCCACTCATGAAATGGAACCTAATCAGATCCTCGTACACAAGGTGTATAAGACTTAAGAGTTTAGATCAGTCACGCATGCAAGTGAATGTTTTAAAGGATTTGGTAATATTGGTTCAGGCTTCAGATTACTGAATGCATGCCCTAAGTGCACAACAATGGTGGCAAGACCTATTTGGTGCCAACTGCCACTAATTGTATATGCTTATCCACATCTCACTCAATTTTCCAGAATATGCTGCAAAATGCTAAACTCACTTCCATCACATAAATTAATTCCAATTTCAAGTGACTGCTTTCCATAAAAAAAGTCTAGTGAACCACGGGGACGCGTTTCCCCCCAAAATATGACCCGTTTCGGAAACGGGGACGTCCCGGGGACGGGGGGACGGGTACTTGGCGTCCCCCGCCGTCCCGCCACCGCCACCAAAGCGCCGCCGGAGACGGGGAGACGGGGAGACATCTCCAAGTTTCCTTAGGAGACGTCTCCAAGTCTCCAAGTCTCCTTGGGAGACGCCCAGGAGTTTCCTGGGAGACTAGGAGATGTGTTCCATGAAGGTTTGTCTGGCTTTGATGGTCTTAATTTGGGTTTTATTGTTAATGCAAAATGATGTACACCATGAAGGTTTGTGTGGGTTTGGAGGTCTTAATTTGGGCTTGGCGGCGGGGGCTCCGCCCTACCCCGGGGAGCGGGGCGCTGCCCCTTGACCCCGCTGGGGGCGCTGCCCCCAGACCCCCGCAAGGGGCGCTGCCCCTTGACCCCGCTGGGGGCGTTGCCCCCAGACCCCCGCAAGGGGCACTGCCCCTTGACCCCACTAAGGGCGCTAACCCTCAAACCCATTAGGGGCATTGCCCACAAACTCCCATTGAATTCATTTGATTTTCTAGGTACTCTCCACTAGTTACCTTCAATTTTACAAAAACAATTTCATTTGTCAAATTTTATTTAGCAATTAGCATTCAAGATATCTTCGTATTTAGATTTAGTATTTCAAATTTTGCTATGTTATAATTTTACTAATTAGTAATTTGAGTAATTTCCTATAGTTTCATTTGAAATGTAATTCTTATATTGTTATACTGTTATACATCCTTTCAAAACTAGTTTTTCAAGTACTATAAGTATATTTATAACTATATCAGCACCACCACCCCACCACCCCGCCGCCGCCGTCCCCCCGCCGTCTCCCCGCCATCCCCAAACTTAGGCCCTTTGTCCCCCCGTCTCCGAAACACGTTTCCCCGTCCCCCCGTTTCCCCGTCCCCCAGGCCCGTGGAACACTAAAAAAAACAGTACGAGAATCTTGATCTTATAATTTTTACAATCATTTGAAAAGGCGTTTCATTCATTTTAGGTACGAATATCTAAAGGGACCTACATCTAACATTGGGAACATTACCAATTTCCAAGCACTGTGGTCACAATGATATTTATCAGAAACTAACAAAAATCTACACTAATAGGAAATAAGGAAAAAGCCAAAATCAATATCCCATAATAAAAGCAATATTTTTGCTATCATCAACAAGATATCCATCTGCTGTTGCATGAATATTATCCATCTCACATTCCATATTTACTTAATTTCAGTTTTGGCAACCCTTATCCAATGAATAATAAAAGGCTTCTAAGTACTTACAAAAGATTTTACTTCTATGAGCAAAATACTGGAAGGCATTGGCAGTTATACTATCAACAGATTATAGGAAACAGGCTTCATTATATGCTATATTTTACAATAAAACCATTCATAAAATGAAGACTCGTATATAAAAATTGTGTTAGTTTTTGACAGGATTTAATGGCAATGTTTTGCAAAACTTGATAAATACTCAATGCATCATAGATATATCTTTAAGAGCACAAATATTTATGATAACAATAGACTTTTACCAAATCTATTAGATGCTTGTCATATTACTTAAGCAGGTAAGCAAAGAAAAGAATTGAAAGATGTGAATGGGAAGCAATGCAGTAGGCAGGTAGAGCATTGACAATAACATACTGTGATTCTCATTTTTGGAAGTACTGTCTGGATGAATTGCCTGGTTCGTCGATAACAATCAGTGGTAGTAATAATGTGTCCCCCAGCTGGTACCAATGCTAGCATCATGGTTGTGGTAGCACACATACCTGAGGCCAATAATAAGGTTGTCTCTGCTCCCTCAAGTGCACTGTAGCAATGCATAAATATCAGCTTTTCCAAGAGATAAAAATACTGCTGTCCATGTAAAATTGTACTTCTTTCCTAAGTGAGTCAATCCATCAATTTATCAATCATTTTGCTCAACCCAATTGGAAAGCAAGATAATACCAATATTATCACCAGGGAGACATAGCCTACCTGATTTTTTCCTCTGCAACCTGAGTGGTAGGATTTCCATAGCGTCCATATTCATAACTCATGTGTCTACCCTCCTAATAATTGCATTTTGTTTTGACAATCAAGCAAGAGAATATAGATTTCATTATACTTCACCAATTAATTATCTCCCTAAAGTCAATGTAGTTGGCAACAAAATCTTTAAGCTGCTTATACTGTATAATCTTCAAAACAAGGGAAAAAAAATTTAAATGTAGATTTGCAGCTAACCTAATTGATAAATCATAAGCTTCTCTCATGTAGAACATTGAGTATGATTTAGATTCTTCCATCACTGATATTCTTATTTTTTCATGTACCCACCCTAAAGTATGTTCTGAAGGATAGAAAATAATGGTAACAAGCATAATTAAAAGACAATACCTGGAATGCAATTAATTCAGCTGTGTCTTTGAAAGTGTAAGTTGATGTCTGAACAATAGGAGTGGCAATTGCATCGGTGACTATAGCACGTCCTGACTTTTCCCCTAGATAAACACAGAAAGAACTGTCAGAACAGTTTTATATGGCTCAAATCAATGATGTTGAATGCAAAAGAACATCATCTATCTTTTTCTTTACAATGGAGAACAAATAAAAAGGGCCATTCAGACATAGGACTCATGATTCCATGAATGTTCCAACCTATAACCATCAAAACTGTGAAAGCAAATTTCTATGAAACAACTTCACAGTTCACAGCATAGAGAATTCAACTTCAAGTTAGACATAAGAATGGGTCCATGAACTGAGATGAGTTGAAATATCACATAATGCTACACATCAAATTAGTGCAAATGAATACTCAAATGAGTAAGTTTACACAGAAGTACAACAAACTAAAGAATTAAATGATGCCTTTGCATGGCACTCCAATGTATTGGATAACATTAGGATATCATGCCTTAAATATTACAGATCCAATGTTGAATTATGGAATCCATCTTAGATGATCTTACAAAACACATTTAAACTTCATTTTTTTTTTAATGACATTGAGTGATTCAAGCTGTAAAATTAGACCTGAAACATTGATCGTAGAAGGTTTCTTCATTGTTGTCTACTGTTGAATTTGAAAGAGACAGTTGCACATTGCCATTGGATAACCATTGCACACACACAATTACATTTACATGTTACAATATTTTTTAAGCTCGGGAATTATTTAATCTATTTTATTAAGTAATTAGCTAAGACACAATTCTTTTTAAAGTATGGAAACAGGACCGCAGGTTGAAATTTATAAAGTCAAGAAATGTTTCCATAAGGATAAGTTAAGGTTCAAAAGAGTTATCTTATTTATTAGGTTATTTCAGTAAGAGTACAGGAGCTAAAAGTCTACCTTGCTTTAAGTCATGAAATGTTTCTATTAGGCTGAGCTACAAGTTTAAGGAGAGATCTTTATTAAGTCAAAAAAAAAAATTATATGTTTGTAAGCCAACCTGTAATCCTAGACTTGATAGAGTTACTGACAGCAACCAAATTATTGTAGATGGGATGCCTTGGACGAGCCAGAAGGGACTCTGGTGGATGCAAAGTTTAAACAGGAGGCACCTTGACTGCACTACCAAGTTTGAAGAGACTCTTCACATACTAGTAGTTCCTTTGAAGCAGGTCAGCCAAGCTGATTTGGCTTTCCGTAGATGTCAATTCTCTGTTTCCTCCCACATTGAACAGACAGGGCATGGAGTGAGAAAGAGACAACAAGGGGATAGGGTAGGGCTAGCAAAGGTGTTTATCTTCATCATTGTCTTTAAAGAAAAAACTACATACTCCAACATGGATGGGAAGGCTGTCCATACAGATGGTGTGAACATTATTAAAACAACACAGAAAATGGAAAAAAGAGAGCAAGATGCATTAAGGGTGAGGTTGACTTAGACCAAAAGGCAATTCTTAAGGGATGCAGGTCCTGATGATGAAGTTCCTGGGGCTTTGCCTCTCCTAAGTCGTTCAGTCAAATGAGTATCAAAGTTGGACTCCGCTAGGATCTCCAAAATCCTCAGCCTCAAGAAATTCATCACCAACAATCCACTCATTGTCTGGATCAAAAATTGCCTCAAAGAAATGTGGTCTCATGGTGATGGAATGACATGATAATCAATAGCAACCACATTTCTTTGAGGCAATTTTTCAACCAGTTCACTGCCTTGTCTATGCTACCACATTTTTCATACATGTCTACCAAAGCATTTTATCAAACAGTTCACTGCCTTGCTGCTATGGCTAAAAGCCTAAAACAAGTGCTTTTGAACAAGCTATGGATGCTTGGAAAAAACCTATCAAATCATAATAGTAAACAAGAAGCTATGGTCTCATGGTTTTTTTTCGTGCAAAAATCAGCGTGATTTTATTAGCATTTTTTTGCAGGTTTTAAAAGCATTTTTTTGGCAATTTTGCAGTTTGAAATAGGAAAAAATCGTTGACCAAAAGGTCAAAGATTTTTTCAAAAAATCAGGGAAAAAATCGTCCAGCCTGATATGCTATGGATGCTTGGAAAAAAATCTATCAAAGCATAATAGTAAACAACAAGCTATGATCTCATGGTTTTTTTCGCGCGAAAATCAGCGTGATTTTATTCGCATTTTTTTGCAGGTTTTAAAAGCATTTTTTTGGCAATTTTGCAGTTTGAAATGGGAAAAAATTATTGACCAAAAGGTCAAAGATTTTTTCAAAAAATCAGGGAAAAAATCGTCCAGCCTGCAGATTTTTTAAAAATCGGGACTAATCGGGTTTTTTTCCAGATTTCTGTTTCACTAGGAGAATCTAGGGAAAATAGCATCTTATGATAGAAGAAATAAAAGAAGAAACATGCAAATGGGTAAAGAAAAATATCTAAAAGGAATTAAATTTTTAACCTAAACATGCCACTTTTAGAGTTTATCTAACAGTGTATCAATTGAACATTAAGATGTAGTAAAAACAAGAGAAACAATAATCTTTTATAGGCCAATATGAAAGACATTAAATATTTTATAGGAGTCTACCAAATTTAAAACTCGTCCTACATTGGCACAATATACATTTGGCAAAATCGAGAACAAATAACCCCTCATAAACACATAAAACAGAAAAGGGAGCAACAAATAATCAACAACAAATTGTTTACAAGAGTCTACCAAATTTAAGAATCATCCAACCACAGCTCAATCGAACATATACTAGAGTAAAAGGGTTTGAGAAGGAAAGACAAACCATAGCTCAAAATTTTAGGAAACATATAATACCTATAAAATAAAAATAACTTCTAATACACATAAAATAAAATTAAGAAACAGAAAAACATGCTAAAATGAAAGACAGTTAAGCTTTTACAAAAATCCAACAACTCTAAAATTTATCAACTCAATCTACTTTCAAAATTGGAAAACCGAGAAATCAACCTCTTCTCTTCAACGTACGGAAGAAGAAGAAATTAAGATTAAATAAGAAAAAACAATAATTCTTTTGAAAGATACTTCTGAATTCGGGAGAATCTAAGAAAAAATGTGAAAAAATGTGATTTCTCATATATATATAAATGTTGTGTGAGTATGCTTTTAGAAATAACTGTCTATGTTTTGTTTGAACACAGATATTTCCAGAAGCATGTTCACTCAATTAAATGTACAGTGGAAACCTTGCGTCATATATATAGATGTTATTAAAACATATAATCTTAGATATACTGCCAGACTACCACAATTTAAAAACTCATGTAACTGTAGTTAAAAGTACTTCTAACTTAAGAGAAATCATGAAGAGGAATCGTCTTATTTTTGTCCATGACACTAAAGTAGTATAGGGCACCACAAAACTGTGGCAGCCTTGTAATACATGTTCTTTAGAATGGGTAGATTCACAAAGAATTAAAAAGGTAAAATAATCACGAATATAAGGCATTAAAGCTTATTTCCAACCGCTGGACCTTCTTATATCAAACTTGATCAGATATTCTACAGCCTTTCGAATAATGTTAGTTTTTATGAATCAATTATAATTGAAATCTAAAACCTCTCATTTACTGCATCTTCTTATGATAAAGAGTGTGGATTATTTTCCATAGACCAATTACAGCTCAAACCTAAGACATCCCGTCTGCAAGATCTGTTTAAGATTAAGAGTGTGGATTATCTTTCCAACATCTCCGTGCCTCGTTTCTAATATGAGTCTGATATCATATTATTTTTACAGACTAATTAAGATTCGAACCTAGAACCTCCAAATTGGACAAGTTATTCCTTCAAGATTCCTGTGGCGAATTCCAACAACAACAAATAACGTTTTCCCTTTCAAATGCCTAAAATAAAAATAGTATATACCGAGAGTCAACCAAATTTAAAAGTCGCGCAACCTCAAGTCAACCTGGGAGCCAAAAAGGGCAAAAAGAATCTAAAGTGCGAGAAGTAGAATATTTTACCAGAGTGAACGGCAAGGGTTCCAGACCCTTTAGCCAAAGCTGGCTGCAGCAAAGCGCTATCGATCTGTACACTATTAGTATTACAAGCGACGCCCGGGGTATCCCCGGCAAGGGGAATATTCGTGACAGAAGCCGCCACGATCTGCGCCACGCCAATATTGCTGCAGTTCCGCCTGGCCTTTATGCTCAGCTGCCTAGCAAAGTTAGGCGGAAACCTCAATATCATAAGCCCCGAAGCTCCCGTGCACGCCATGCCCCTCGCAAAATCCTTTGCAGTTTTGGACTTCCTTTTGAAGTCGGACTGTTCGAATTTCGCCGAGCCAGACGACGGATCCGCCCGGCATTCGAACAAGGACGTGGGCCTGCAGTATCCTACTGAAGCATGCACTCGTGTAATCATTGCACTTACTACAGCCATGGCTTGGAAAGGGCTTCTTTGCTTGTTTTGGTCTCCCTGAGTTTCAAACCCGGCTTGTCCGGGAGCTGGGAAGGGATTTTATTTTATTTAGCGCGGGTGCGAATCCAACGTGTCAGGGAATATCCCACAGACGCCCGTTACACCGCGTATGGTTTTGAGGGTCCTGCTTTCTCTCCGCTAGCCTAACTGACAAATTTCTTTTGCAGCTGATTCCAACCAGGTCTGTGAAGCTCTTGCGTGGACCTTACGTACGGGACCTGTTTCAGCCTCTACTAGGAAATTCTATTTTAAAATGCCCATTTTGCGATATTATTTTGGCTACATGCGCTCAAGTGGTTATTTATTATTTATTTTCTATTTGTAGGAAAAAAGAATTCGAAGGGTTTTAGGTTAAATTTATATTTTTTTGGGCGATTGATGCTTCTTCGATTAAGGATTGAGGTATATATATTCAGTCAAAGTTGTTGATGATTGTTAAAGGCATATTGTGGGCCTCATCTTTTATTTATTAGATCTTTATTGTTACGAGGTAATATTTTTATGATGGTCACCTATTTGAAGTTGTCTTTGGTTATTAAAATCTATGTTTTTGTTAAGATAAAATATATACAAGAATAATTACATTAAAATTTTGAGAAATTACTTTAAATTTCTCTTTTCAAGTCATATAGTCTTCTAAAAATGTTAATTGTATTTTACAATCGAAATGATGAAATGTAATCATACGGCCATCAAATTAAGACCCTTCTCCCACCAATCAAACTATAACTCATATAAATATTTACATTCATAGAATTTTAATACACATAAAAAAAAAATACTTATAGCTTTCTTATAAACTTAATGTATAATTTAGTGATGTCCTATCGACTTTTGTGAAATGAAATGGCATTTTATGTCTTACTGTACCATTTTTCGTTTAAATTAATTATATTATTCAAAAGGCCTAGTTAAATCTATGTATTTTTATATTTTGCCTAAGTTTATACATTTCCTCTCTCCTCTTTATGTGATTGTGTTCATATCTAGTTTGTAGTGACTCAATATACATCATAAAGTGTATTACCTACATTTAACTCAAAATAAATGTGCCTTAAAATAATTGTCAAATCTCTTTATTTTTTCTTGTTTACTTGAGTTTATTTAGTTTATCTCTCTTCTTTGTAATATGAATGTGTTCATTTCTACCAAACTCAATGTACAACATACAATGTATTACTTACATTTAACTTGAAATAAATGTGTGTTAAAATAATTTTCAGATCTAGGTGAGGTGTATTTTTTCTTTCTTTTCAAAACTATTATGAAGGTCAAATTTGTCTCATTTTATTAGTGGTCAATGTCAAGATAATAAACGTTTGTCCTATCAATTTGAGAAAAATGAAAATTTTCCACTCAATACCAACTTTACTATTTAATTAATACAATATGTCAAGTCAATTATAGAAATTCAACAAAAGTATTATTTACTTTTTATGAAGATTGTGGACATTGAATTCACGTGAAGGTTTACTAGTTAATTTGATAAGGGTAAATGATAATGCCAATGTAAAAATGATTAATCTAAATGATAATGGCAATGAGGGTTATCTTTAAAAATCTAATGTCTTGCATTTTTGTTTACCATCAATCTTCTTCATCTTCCAATGTTAGTTGAACCTATTTTAACAAAAAAATATGTAATATAGTTCAAAATTTATTTTGGTGTTGTACTCATCTAGTTGTTCTATAAACAATTTTAAGAATTGTATATTTGTTTACAATTTTCAATACTAGTAGAACTACGTATACAAATAGGTGTCAAACTACTACAACCATCATTTTAACTAAAAATGATGCTTCTATAAAATTCTTTTAGTTGGTAATTATCCAAAACTTACAAAAATAAACAATATGTAGCAAACAAGTGTCATGTTGTGGCTAGCATCTACCTTATTTCTTGGTTTGGGTTGTGAATGATAGAACGTAGGGAGAAGAGATAATAGGCAAGCTTGAAGAAAGAGAAATGTGTTTGTAAGAAAGTGACATTGGTACACGAATTTATTGAATCAACTATTGGTATACATGATCATAGACGTACAATTATAATATAAAAGGTAGTTAAATTTGAAAAAGTTTGATTTTAATAGAAGAGTCCCATATCATGTTACTAACATTCAACTTGCAAGTTTTGGTGATATAGATGAAAAGCTATTCATATGCCAAAATAAGGTGACACCTAGATTGAGATAGGGGAGAGGACCCAGTAGTTGAGCATGTTTCAATAGTTGTGATAGTAGTTGTTTATATAATGCCCAATAGTTGTGATAGTAGTTGTTTATATGGGGTGATCCCACAATACTAGTTTACAATTTTTTGCCAAATTGGATACTGAACTAATTTTTCTAACTAAATCTTCATTTTTGGGCACCTATAGCAGCTAAACCGTGAGGAATTTGAAGATAATGCAAACTAGTGATTTGTGAAATTTTGTCTGTAGATTTTAAATATAGTTTTTTCAAAAAAATTCAAATCAAATTGCACTTCTTTTTCCATCTCCTTTGAAAACTAGTTTTTAACAGTAAACACCATTTTTAAAGAGTGACGTCACTGGCTAACACCTAACTTTTTTTCTATGAAGGATTAAATTCTAATTTTTTTGACTTTAGATTCGTAACTACAATATCTAGTACATGGAATTGGTTTCATAGTATTTCATTTAATATTTTTTTCTTAATTAAGTTTCAAAGTTGAACCTTTTATAATTTAGACATGATTCACTGGCTAAAGCATTACTTTTTTGTATGTATCGAAATTCAAACATTTTTTTTGTTGGATCAAGGACATCAATATCTAGTGCACTAATATTTTTCAAAAAACAATTTGATAATCTTCCATTTTTCCACATGTGGAGAACAAAGAGCTTGATTTTCGGTGAAAAACCTATGTTTAATCAAACTAAAAAATAGAATACATAATAAAACCAAAACATATTAAAATTATATTTGATGGATAGCTCATTCTAAGGACTACCATCATCTAGTTGGGCCTATGAAGTCTCCTCCATTTTTATCCTCAACCCGAGCTTCAAAGGGAAAAAATTTGCAAAAATTTGGTGCAAGAGGGGGAGAAGGGGGAAAAAGGGGGGTTCTAACAAACCAGTTCGAGTGAACCCCCCCTTGTATTCAATTTTCCATTGTCTTCGTCATAAAAAAATGCAAAAAAAGTGGATCCCATCATTTAATAGGGTTCACTCGAACCAGTGTCCATTCGAACCCCTTTTGGGTCCATTCAAACACCCCAGTTCATGTGAACCCCTAAAAAGCAAAAAGAAAATTCATAGGAGCATTTTTGCAATTTTCCTTCCCTCACTAGAATTGTAAACTAGTATTGTGGGATCACCCCCTCATGACATAAACTTGTAAGAACTCAAAATAGAAAATAAGTCTTATACCAAAACGACTAAATTTGTGTTCTTTAGGGAGGGAATTTTGTACTTACAATAAATTATAAAGTGTAATGGGGGATTGTGTAGTACCTTGATTTTCCATCACAACAATGGATCCTTAAGATTATCACCTCATGTGTGTGTGCCTCAATGCACACCCTTTTTCATTTTTCTTGTACATCTTTTTAGACCTAATGTTGGGTCTAAATTCCTTTGCACACCTTTGTTCCCAATTTCAATTGGTTTGCCTATACCTCTTCCTCGTTAGCATTAATGGGGGAACTATCATAGTGTTATGCTAATGCTTCCTTGGTTTCAATGGAGCAATGGAGGAACCTTCTACTTTTTGGGGGTCTCATAGACCTTCTATCTTCATCTCTTCTATGGGGAGATTATTTCAATAGACCATATTTTGTGAGATTCTAGTACTTATGTAGAGCATTGTAATGCACATTTTAGTAGTGAACTATAGGTCACTCATGCATTTGTTGATCATACTTCAAATTCATAGTACTATCTGCATCTTTAACTTCACATAGTTTGATTACCTTTGTGGTATTTGTGTATTCATGGTTGAGGACAGTGTTCTATAAGTTCACTCATGCAATGTTTTGTATCTCTTTTCTTGATCTACATTTCTTGGAGGTTTTTTTATTCCAACAAACACTAGTTCATCTTTAATAAAGTTTACAACTTCAACATGCTTTGGTATTTCATCATCATGTTCCTATCTTCATGGGACATCTTTTCAAGAGGTCTTATCCTTCTCTTCCTCTCTTTTGGAGAAGAGTTTTGTTCCCACAGGGTTTTCTCCTTTTTCTTCATTTGTGCGAGATCATTATTATACATGAGTACCTTATCAGGCCTTATTTTTGGGACTCATTTTTTCAGTGTTTAGCTTACTCCCTAAGTATCACTTAAGGGGAAGTGTTAGTGTGAAAATAGGTATTATCAAAATAGTTAGTTTTTAGCCTACTTAGTAGAGTCCTATTCACATTACACTTAAGCTCACTTAGAGGTTATCTAGACTTTTGTCTCACCTCATGTAGACTCACCTTTTGAATGCACAAGACAACCAAGAGGGGTGAGTGAATCAGTTGTACATTAAAACATCAAAACCCTCATTAACATTCAAATCCTTATTAGCGTTTAATCTATTAAACTATTTTAGCATTAAAGTAAATAACAAAAACAAAAACACATCAACACCATACATAACAGAACACTAGATTTACATGGAAAACCCAAGAAGGGAAAAATCATAGTGAGGATTAGCTCACAATATAAAGTAATTAAAACACCAAATACAATAGGCTCGCTATTGGAGGGCTCACTACCCAAAAGAAAGAAGGGATTGTTGTCAAAGGCTCACTGCCAGATTAGAAAGAAGAAGATAGAAGATTGTTACAATGAGAAATCCATCTCAAAGTAATAGAAAAGATCCACCACTACATCACCAAATCATATGCACCCTCACTGAAGAATGTAGACATCTTCTACTCATGCTTTCAATAGTTTTGATTGTTAAAGCTCGCACTATATTTCACACTTACACACTTCACATTTACACACTCTTACACAAATCCTCCATCAATTTATCATACTTATATACCATCCACAACTTGAAAAACATCTTCAAGTCAGCTACAACCAAATATATGCACAGGTCAAATATATAAATTCAAATTAGGTTGGAACTAAGAACATTCCCACAATGGAGACGAATGAAGGCAAACCATGTCACACCTTAACTTGGACCCAAATCTACACATACACGCCATGCCACACTTCCACAAACACCAAAGCATATCCATAATTAGTGTAAACACCCAAGGTTGGTCGAACCTGTGTTAACACCATTGAACATTTAAGTACATGCTTCCTTTAATCAAATATGACTCACAAACCACACACAACACTTAAACACAATCAAGAATATTCTGTAAACACCTTGAATTCCAACAAATCCTTTTGCAACAACATTCACTTGAAAATATATTCATTCTATACAACTAGTTAACCTTTCATACACTGTAGCAAATGAATCCAACCTTGTGGAGCACCAAAACACAAACAACTCAGATTGAAGATAGATATGAGCAATATAAGCACACTCCTAGATCTATAAGACTAGAAACCACAACACGAAGAAATGTGGAGAAAAACCATTTCTCCCAGACAACATTGCTTCACAGTTCACACACTAGTGAACACAACTTCTTCCACAAAATGATCTAGAACATGAAACTCTAGATATAACACCTCTAATCAACATATCCAAACCACACAAGTAGATCTTCAATACAGAAGAATCTTGCAAAGCAAAAACCAAAACACCACTCTATTTCACATAACACTTCTCTATCACACTATTTCTTTTATTCATTTTTTCTCAAAAGCACTTGGAAACCAACCACCACAAACACCATCTTAACATATGCAACACCTTCACAAACATTTGCAGTAATCTACAACATATCCAATAACACATCCAACAAGCTTCTGCAACTATACTGAAGTAAGACATCAATGAAAACACCAGCATATATTGTGTTGACATCAACACCAACAACTCCAAACACATCATCAACATACCAACACACTTACTTTCTCAAGAGTTGGCATCAATGCAACAATACTCTATTGACATCAATGGCAACACAAGCTTCCAACAATCTCTTCCAACATCACTAAGTGTCCCAACACTTGTCCATATATTCTTATACTTGCTTCATACTTGAAGGGGTAGTCAGAGTTTGACATCTACCTTCTCACCTCCTCATCGTTGCATATATAAGCAAGGATTGATCATTGTATTTACACAATCTTCATTGTATATTGATAGGCATACTATTATGCTCATTTTTTTCACTCGTGGAAGTTTGTTTCATGCTCTTGATCTTGGCATTCTCCAATATTAAGTTCTTAGCATCCATCATTTTTTATTGGAGTAATTAGCTACAAAGTTATAAAAATAGTTACACAACAAATTTTACAAATAATAACACTATAAAGTTGAATAATAGTTGCAACAATAGCTACACATTAGAACCTAAGAAAATATTTTGGAACAAATTAAGTAGTGTCAATTACAATTGTTGCTAGAGTATTCACAAACATGCTATCAAAACTATAACAACACAACCAAATATAACATGGTAGAGAAATGCATAAAAGAATGATACCAAATTGGGAGGTCAATAAATGAGAGTGCAACTTGGAAACATGTGCTTCCCTCATTTACTTGGACTATTCTCCTTGACCCTTTCATCTTCCCCCTTTACATTATTATTGATATTAGAAAAACAATAACACTTTCAATCTTGTTTGATGTTTGCCTTTGAACACCACTGGTTTCATACTTGCATATACATTCTTCCCCATTATCTAGATAAAGAAGGATTATTGCACACAAAATTATCAACTACTAGACTTGAACTAGCAAGAGCCCTACAATTATTACCACGAGATAAAGGGGATAAAAATATTATTGCACAACAATTTTCCAATATAGTATAGCATTTTGAAGAACCTTATTTGGAGTTTGCAACCTTTCAATATTTTGGAGTTGTACATAATGGTTGTGCACAAACCAACTACTTTTCAAATTGGGTGGGAAGGAGAGTAGCTACAACTCATATGGACTAGATAGGATTGAACCTAGGACCTTCCATTTGTTGTTGGAATGCACCAATTGAGCTATTGGCCATTCTCTGGCTAGCACATAATTGGTCCAGGTGTGACTTATTTCCAACACCCCCCCTTAAGCCACACTGTTGGTGCTTGGGGCTTCTAGCTTGGTTCTAATAGTACTTGTTGAGCTACAACTCATATGGACTAGCTATGAATCAAACCTAGAACCTTCCATTTGCTTCTGGAGAGCTCCACAAATTGACATGCTCCCCCTTCTCCCCCTTTATCATTGATGACAGTCCAACAAAGAAATAATCTTGAAATGCAACATGATCATACTTCTCCCCTTGACTGAAATGCTCTCCCTAATTAACATGCTTCCCCTTTGACATCAATGTATTTTCAGTCTGTCTTTCCATTATCAAAATTAAGAGTTCCTTTTCCTATGATCCCTGTTATAACATTTTCTCCAAACTTTATAGTGCCTCCATTTATTTTCTTCAAAGTGAGGAACTTTCTTTTATCCCCTGCCACATGTCTTGAGAAACCACTATCAATGTACCACTGATTTTCTTAATTTTTCACATGGAGTATTGCTTGCACTAGCATGGATTTTTCCTTCATTTCAAGCTCCTTCTTCCAAAATTTTGTAGATTCCTCTTTTGGCTTGTCAAGAACATCCTCTTTCTTGTTTTGTTTAGGAGGTTCAACAAAGTCACTTCTACAAGAACACGTTGTATGACCAAAATTATTGTACTTGTAGCACATGATGTTGTAGGGCATAAGAGGAGCAAATTGATTATAGTTCCTATTTAGGAAACCAAAATCCCTCCTTGCACAATCTCTACAATCTATTTCCCTATGACTAAACTTATTGCAAAAGAAATAATAGCCATAAAATTAATGTTGAAACCTATTCTTTTGCACTTTCCTTTGAGGGAATGGTCTCCTGAAACCTTCATTGTCACCTTTGTGAGGAATGTTGTTTTCTAAGTAATATAACTCTCTCTTCTTTAAACTATCACCATTGATGGAGCCTTTGAGCACATTTGCATAACTTTTGGACTTTTCCTCATTTATCTTTTTTCAGTAACTATGTAGCCTTAGAGCTTGAACCTTCTTTGATTATATTTTATTTTTCTTCAAAACTAAGACCTGCATTAATAAAAAGTGATCTTTGGGAATTTATAATATCTTCCAAAATTTTAGATCTCTTTTCAAATGTCATGCTTTGATTTAATTTATTATTCAATTTTTCCAACTCCTTCCTTAAGGAAACAACCTTAATATCCAACTTCTCACATTCCAATACCTTTGCCTTTAGTTGATCTCTTGCCACTTCTTCAACTTGTTTAGCTTCCTAAATTTGAACCTTCAAATCCATGATCATCCTTTTTGATTCTTCAAGACTCTGAGATGATTTCACCTTAGTTATGTTATCTGTGTGTGTGAAATTGTGAGAGTTAGCAAATCAATAATAAAACACACAAACATCAATGAGATGTATTACATTAAAGATTTGAATCATAAAACTAGTTTAATTGTAGCAAAAAAATCTCTAAAAACGTTCCATTGTTCTCTATTCTTAAGGATCCTTTAAATAATTAGTGCTCTCAGATTTTGTATGTGCACTATGACTGGTTTGGATGAAAACCTAAGAAACAAGATGCTATTGAATGCAAGAATCTAAGTTCCTACATGGTATTGCATGATGCAAATGATAATAGTGATATTGACAATGGATAATGATGCTAGATTATATGATGCAAATGTTTTATGAGAGCTAATATGATAACTAAAATGCAACTATAAACTAAGACATGATTCTAAATTAACATGATACTACAATACTCAAATGATAAATGCTAAATACTCTAAACTAAAACTTTAAATGCTCCAAATGCTCCAATGTTATTCCTGCATAATAAGTTTACTCAAAGATGGGATGTAAAATGTTGTAGCAAGAGGTTGTATTTATAGGATTTCCAAAGCATCTTGTGATGTGGCAACAACCAACAGTCGAGATTTTAGCATGAGAGATGAACAGTGGAGATGGAAGAATCATGGAGGATGTTCCCTTGACGAAGGAAACCTACCAAATGTATGAGAGAATAAAATGTGTGAGAAAGCCAAGTGTCAAAAGTTTGTTATAGAATTGCTTGAGAATAATGCAATTTAAATATTAGTCATATTTAAATACATGTGACACTTGATGATGTTGCCAAAAAGTGTTGTAGACATGTGACTAAATTTGAATTTGGAATTATTCAAACTTAGTGAGAGGATATTTAATTAAACAAACTATTGACATTTGCTTATTTAATTAAATTTAGAAGAATGTGGTTTAAGATGAAGAATTTAGAAAAGTGTGAACTATATAAATAAATTGAGAATTTATTTATAAGTGGATGAAATAAAAGGAGTCATTAATTAAATAACTAGTATTTAATTAATTAATTGTCTTGATCGATTTTAGGTGTATACACTATCCTCTTGAAGTTGTGACTTTAGTCTTGAATTCCTTTTCTTGAGTTTCTCAATCTTATTATAGGCAAATAGAGTTTCTTCTCAAGATCCTCTTCTTCGTCATCTTTTGTATGTTCTTATTTCAAATCTCTTTCTTATTTTCCTTTGTCTTCATCCTCCTTTACCTCCATTATCATAAAGAGTATCTCCTCGCTATTTCTATCAAAGAAGCTTCCACTACTTTCTTCAGATGAGCTACTTGTATCTTGAATTTAGAGACTCTTTTTATGCCTTCAAAAGTTCTTTTTGCTTCCCTTGTGCACTGTTTTCTTGTTATGATGATATTTCCTTCATTTCTTTTTGTAAATATTCTTCTTCTTCTTCACTGCTTTCACTCTGGCCTTATGGAAATTTAGAAGCAAAATGACATAATCTACCACAATCAAAACATTTAAGAGTAGACTTACCTTTATGTTTGTCAGATCCTTTCTTGTGCTTCCTTACAAAGTGTGCTTCACTTGAACTTTCACTTGATATATATCCTTTTTTTTCATCTTCTTGGATTCTATGAAGATGGATTCTCATTTTGATGGCTTATCTTCCATCTTCATTTTATATGTTGTGAGGATTTCATGCAACTCATCCATCTTCAAAGTGTCTATATCTTTCATCTCGTCAATGGCAGGAACTTTTGCATCGAATCTCATGGGGAGATATCTCGTGATATTTTGCATAATTATTGCATCATCAACCTCCTCTCCAAGACCATGGATTGTGTTGACAATTTCATCCACGCAAAGTAGATAGGCATCAATATTTTATTCATCCTTCATCTTCAAACTCTCAAATTGTCTCCTGTGAGTTTAAAGTTTGGCCTTATTCACCTTGTTGTCTCCTTATATATTTTTCAACTTGTCGCACATATTCTTAGCCAATTTTTAGTGCATAACCTTCACAAACTTCGTTTCAAATAATCCACACACAATTGTATTTTTTGCTTTTGCATTGCTCTCGCTCACCTTCTTTTTAGCTTGATCTGTTATTGGGGTTGTAGATAGAGTATAACCAACTTCAACGAATCTCCAAATATCATATCCTAGGGAATTCAAGTCTCCATTCTTATGCTCTTGAAAACATAATTCAATCCGTCAAATAATGATGCCCTATTTTAGGAAAATTCATATCCTTCGGTCATGTGTGCTTCCAAAATCTACCTTCAAGTGGTTGGGATAACTTCAAAGGAACCCACTCTGATACCAATTGATGAAACACACTCTTATACTAAGAGCGGGGTGAATCAGTGTAGATCAAAACTTTAATTCTTTTCAACTTAATCAATCATAACAATGTTACTTCAATCCTTAATCATCCATAGCAATCATACATGCAAGATCCAATAATTAAGCACACACATAAGAGACACACAATTTTATGTGGAAAAATTTATAGGAGGAAACCACACTAAAATATTGCTTGTATTAAAATCCTTAAAAAATTCATAGGCACCAACCCACTAGAGACTCCAATCCCCACAACTGAGAACCAACCAAACAACAAACGCTGATCTCTTCTAATATAAGGCTACAACCTCCACAAGAATGATATGATAGTATGTTTGCAACTTCCTTGTAGATCCAGCCTCAACAATTGCTTCACAAAACTACAATATAGTCACTCGTAGATCTACAACATAGTCTTCAATCTTTTTTCTCATAGAAATACCATCGTCTCACTTTTATGTCTCATTTTTTTAACAAAAATGCTACTATAATATGCTCATATATGTCTCATAATCTACTCAAATATCTTTTATTTCTACTCTTCATATTAATTATGCTTCTTGGTTTGATTAATTGTAAACCCTTTTACAACCTCTTATTTATATCTCCCAAAAGGCCTCTTCGCCCAAAGGAGGTGAATCCTCCAAAAAGGTCAGCCCTCTTAGCATAAATAATATTTATTTATTTTTAATTTCTTTCCCAAAGGAGGGCACACCACACTAGGGGGTCAGCCAATTTGGGAACCCTACAAAAATAATAATAAAATTAATTAATTTTTATTTTTATTTAATTGTCTTCAACACTCCAAAGGGGGTGATCAATGCTAATTTTATTTGGGACCACCACTATCACCAAGACACCTTTGACATCAATGACAATATTTTTCCAACAAATAGTACTAGAGAAGATAACTATGTAATGCAACTTCCAAATGAACTTGATGATAACATGTCTACATGTGTGGAATGGGGTATTGTGCAAGGTAAAGATTTTAAGGCACAAGTTGAGAGCATGTAGACAAAACTAAAATGCATGTCTAATAGATTCTAATTTATCACAAAAGGAACAAGATAAAGGGGGTGATTGAATTTGAGATGATTGCTAGTGGGAGTTTGACATGGAAGATCTTCCATGGCATAAGTTGGGATTGGGAATTTGCTTTGGTTTTCCATATTGGAAGCTAAGTTTATTCCATCTTGAATGAAAAAACTTGCAATTCCACTTAAAGCATTGGGGTAAGGTGAAAGGGAGATAGTTGGGAGGAGGTGACTATAAATCCTTTTAAGCATGGATGAATTGGATGTTGCAATAATTAAACCATCTCTAATCTTTCTAGAGGCAAGCATGACAATACAATAGTAGTGAATTGGATAGCTTGGGGGTACAAGTATTTCAAGGATGAATTGCTTATTAGATAGGAACATATTAAATTGGTTTGTAAGAAGTTGCTAAGATTTTCAATTGCAGTTGAGGGGATCCCACTACTAGAGTAATAGAAGAATTGGTAGGTGCAACAATCTAACTAGCAAGAACAAAACCCTCCATGAGAGGGATATAATAAAATAATTATTATATTTTTAAAAATAATGAATACACAATGATACAATGTAAGATAACCTTTCTATAAAGGCAAGGGTTAGGATAAACTAAGTTCATGACATGTCTTGATCCTATGACGAGACATAAAGTAAATGACCTAAGTAAGCTTAAGTAAGTAGGTGTGAATAGGCTCTAAAGTGAAACTAGTTGGATAGTATACTTTGTTCACACCAACACCCCCTTAGTGCACCTTACAGATAATGATAAAGTATGAAAAGATGGGTCTCAACAATAAGGCTTGATGAAGTACCCATGTATAAAACATCTCTCACAAAGGGAGAAAAGGACAAAATCCATAATAAAAATTCCTAAAAAAGAGAGAAAAAACCATGAAAAAAATTGAAAAGTAAATGACTCAACATGGTCCCTCAAGAACAACTTCCACCACCAAGATACAATATATGTCCCCTCCATACAAGGGAAAACATGAGAAGGACTGAGAAGCCTCCAAAAGCTACCCCAAAAAGAGTAGGAACATGAAGAACACCACTGAAGCATGAAGAATATGCAAACAACCATTGAAAATAATTTCTATAAAGTTGAAATTGAATACCCTTCTCTAGAATTAGGATAAAGATTAGGATATATAGACACAATTTTGCATGAGTAACCCTAATGATAATACTCAAACAATACACAGATGGAAAATGAGATAACAATATAATAGTAAAAAATATAGATGGCACTAAACTCAAGAATATTGGTCAACTAAAGAAGGCTACATCCATAAGTAGGAATGCAAGTGTGTCTATATGATATGTGTTCCATATCATCAAAATACATGGATAACTAGTCACTACATACGCCTAGTATATAGGAATGAAAACTAGATACTTAACTCACTTCAAAATGAAAGTAAGGAAGCATTAGTACCAACAATATGATTACCTCCATAAATTTGATAAGGGAGAGGTATGATAGTTCCATTGAAATTATGCCACAATGTAGTGCAAAAAGGTGAAGAAGCATCATTAAAATATGCACAAGATAGTACCTACAACTAGAACAAGGTCACTCTCATGGACGTTGCTATAGAGCATGTGCAAAAAAATGACACATTGCAGGTAGATAAGGTTACAAATGTAATTAAAAAGGCACACATAATAAATATCCAATGACACTTTATAAAGTAGCATGAGCAATGATAAAACATGATGTGTAAGATCCCTAAAATATAAGTACAATACATGGAATTTTATCTCAATTTATTTATAAATCAAAAGGTGCATTTAGTAGATGCTTACATTTCTAGAAATGACCACATGCTGAAAATATAATGTTGTTAGAAGATGAGAGAGAATAGTAGGAACCATTACAAAGTACACATAAAAATATGTATTTTAAAAAAAATGCACCAAAAAAGGAGTCCATATACAAAATGTAGGCCCTTCAAAGTTCCCCAAATAAGAATTGCATAACAAGATCACTAATAAAATTGAAATTCTAATAAGGTTAGAAGTCGAAACCAAAAGTCTCCTAGACCATCATGAAGAGCATATAATTCTACCTTGATTTTAAAAAATGCTTTGAAAAAAGAATACATATGAGCAACAATGAATCTTTCAAAGTCTAAGGGCAAAACTAAAACTTTTGAACATGAAGAAGGCATAAAATCCAATTGTATTGCTAACATCATCATGTTGTCACTACCAAATTGGATAAAATTACCTCTAAATTTGGAGGCTTGTTAAATGTGTCTTTTTCTAGTAAAAAAAACGCCTTTTCCAAATTAAAAATCTATGCTAAAATTTAGGGCACAACTAAGTTTGTAGTAACAATAATTGCAAAAAAGGACTATAGTGATGGCCATGAGTTTTTAGAATTTTTTACTATTAATTTAAAAAAATTGTTAAAAAAAATTGACATAGGAGTTTGAACCCTCTTTCCAACTCTATGTAAGGGGTGGGGCCCAAGGGATCATCATTCATGCAATGATAGAGGTCATGGACAAGGGGTGGTACCCACAACCCTTAGCCCATAGACAACAGGTGGGACTTGAGTGGCCTCTTGTTCTTATCACAGTAGGACCATGGCAAGGGGTAGGTACCCCCACAATAAATTCAGTAATAATAATTTTTTAGTTAAATTTTTGAAATTTGTACTAGAAGTAATAATTTAATGTAAGTGTGTTGTAGACTTGACTTGATGTAGATATGACATGTAAATTGAAAATCAATTTGTAGCCATAATGAATTATTTTAACATAATCCCATGAGAGAAAAATATGCAAACAAGTATTCATAATCCAAAATTCAAAATAATAGGAAAACATACCATCAAGATGATGCAAGATATACCTTCGAAAAACCCTCCTAAAGGAAAACCTCAGCCTCCAAAAGCATCCACACAAATTGTACTTATCTCATGAACATAGTTACAATACACTTGTAGAGTCTCCCTGGATGCTTTTGAAACACTAAGATCCATACTTGCACTCCATGTGGACAAGAAGATGAGAACCATGTAACCGCACATCCTAATCCATGTTTCCTCTCATCACATATGCAACCTACAAGAGATTTGAATCCACCTTAGCCAACAATCCAAAGGCTATGATAGTCAACTATCCAACCTCAAAACCTACTCATAATTACTTTTATAGAAATAATCTTGCACAAAGCCGCCAAGTGGTATTATATAAATCATGAGTAATTCCATGAACTTACAAAACCATTTCCCTTTTGTTTAATTTTTGGTACTAAGTTTTTTAATACTAAATATTTTTCCAATGCACAAACCCACATTAAATATTTATCTTAATGTTATATACAGCATATAAAGTACCCTCAAGAATGTCTAATCTATATGATGTACACATCCTTAAATAACCTAGGTGCACCACAAGTAATATTAATTTTACATTATAACATTATGTAAGGTGAACAACCCACACTTTCCTAAAACTATCCCACTTGTATATATTTTTCATAAGGGGTCAAAGGTAAACTCAAATATCAAGAGAATAATCTCTATAACAAACATGTACTATCAAAACATCCAAGTACTCCATGTAATCAAGATACCTACAAAAATTACTAAGGTGAACACCATTTGAAATAAGAACTTTCTCATCCTCCATCAAGCTAATGCACAAAAGATAAGATCCAACCCAAGGATATTCCACACTAATTATCACATAGAAGTATAAATCCTACATCAAGTCAATATCCAAACACAAAAACTACTATAATGGTAACCATATATTCCTAAGTAGCTACCAAAAAATCACCATAGCTAGAATAAAAACCACAACAATTTGCTAACACATCCAACTAACCATACATAAAACCAAGGTATACTCATCATAATAGGTAAACCTCATGCCATCAACATATCAGGCATCCAATCCACAATCACAAGTCCACTATTCTAGAACTCCTATTGTATGGGTAATATCAAATCTGAAAAATGATCAAGGCATCCAAAGATCCACTAATAACACTCACATAGAGGGTGAAATCAATATCATGTAGTACCAAGGACCATTCACAATGATATGTAAATTTGTAAACAAAAATTTGTAAAATAAATCTCACCATTAGCCTCAATAGCTCTCCCAAGTTCTACACACTCAATAAATGAAAGATATTAAGACCCTCCATATTTTCAATAAAAAATAATATACAACAACAATACATAACCACAAACATAGTGATCGCAATAGTTGCACACAAACCTTAAGTCCCATTCATGTGAATGCAGACATCCAAGAAGAAACACAAGACCAAAGATATAAAATATAAATCAAAACATGTAGCATATTTTTCTACAATCACCTGTAAGAGTCTAAGATATGATAAGTATGATCTCTTGTATAAAACCTCAAAGAGAAAATAATTATCATCATCCAATCATAGACCAATATGTAAGTCTCTCAAATCAAATGAAGATCAAACCAAATAATTTATCCCAAAACAAAAAGAATAAGCCCAAAACCATCCCTTACACTCCTCAAATATGTCCTCTTGAACTAACATCCATAGCTCAATACTCATTCTTATGAGAAAACAAAGGAAAAACAACTCATGCTAAGTAATTTTCAAATAATCCCTCCAAGACTAACATCTAGAGCTCAAGGTTCATTCCCATGAGAAAAGAAAGCATGAAACATAATGCATATGAAAACAAGGTGAGAAGTACCTATTAGATGACTCATCATTGAGAGGACCTAGTAGGTCTCAAAAATGCAGGTTGTAAATCCTAAGAGGATGCCAAGCTCTATGGTCATACTTACAATGTTTTTGGGCTAACGAACGAAGTAAACCTTTGATGACTCCCTGCACTTCGGGCTCTACTAAACCTAGGTAGGTGAACCTTGATGACTAATGCATATTTAAGAGTTGTGTGATTTAGTTGAATTTAGGGATACATCCACAGTGGCATGAAATGTGGAATAGATGGAAACTTAATAGCTACTCCTACTCCTAGTGCTAAAATTTGAAATGTAAATGTGTGAATAAGGTTTTATGAAATTTTGAAATGGAATGAGTATGATCAGTGCCTACTTCTATTGGGCTAATGGATTCAAGAGGTTAATGATATGTGACTTACTTATTGGCTACAATTTGAATTGTTTAGCACTTGTGATTGTTTATGATTAGCATAAACATGCAAGAATGTAATTACCATACTCTTCTTATTGATCTAAATGATTCTCTTTAGGTTACTGTGATTAATTAATAGGAAGTTTTAATCCTTTTGAAGGAACTAGTTAACTGAATCACACAAAAGCATCGAGTGTGCCCTGAAAAATCAAATATACTTTTGATTTGAATAACAAGATAGAATCAAACTGGAGACAGTATGATAATTTTTTGATTATAGGTCTCTTCTTATCGATCCAAATGATACTACCATATTATTGTGATGTATTAAAAGGATATTTAATTCTTTGGATTAAACCAATTAATTAAACCACACAAGAACAACAAAAGTGTTTCGATAAATTGAGCTTTGACACATCAATTTAAATAATAAGAAAGCACCAAACTGGAGACAGCCAAATAATTGTATACTATCAACAAATAATTGACACCGGAATTTGATCACTAAATTAAGCTTTCTTGTCCATTATATTGCTTAAAAATATTTTACAATACACACCATAATATTATGTTGAAGAAACTGATCAACCTATCTAACTACTGATGATTTCCCACTTCTACTGCCTTTTATTACACAATTTCATCTTGCATATATACATTGCATTTTTAGGATCCTTCACACATCCATCCATATGGTGCAACTCTTCATTTAATTATTTGTCTTTGGCAAATGAAATAATTAACTTTAACTTCTTGATCTTTGCATTCTAGTGAAAAATAATTATCATAATCCTTCCTTTGTCGACGATTGTGTTTTCACCCCATTTGATAAAAATATCCTTTTGAGAAAAATAATTACTCACTTCACAACCTCCAATTAACTCCCTTGATGAGAATATTTCACTTTACATTTTCCCTTATGCATTCTCACCATATTCGTCGGGTAAAAATAATCATCCATTTTATAACTCCTTAGGTGAAAATGTTTCCCATCTTAGTGAAACTATTTTACTTTGTAGAGAAAAGCATTCTATGTTTGCAATTTTTATTTAATAAGTCTTCACCTTTTATATTTCTTCGAAAATTTCACATTTGAATCTCTTGATGAAAATGTTTCACTCTTTTAGTAAACTATTTCACGAATACTGGCTGTAAAATCATATTCCCCAAAATAAATTCTTTGTAAAAATTTCTCCACATACTATTATTTTTTTTTAATGGCTTCAGAATATTTATCTCTTCGATAAATCTTTTGCCACATAGTCCACCAGATAAATATATCACTTGAGTAAGAAAATTTATCCACCTAACAATTTGTGTATTTTTACGCTGAAGGCCTATCCCTATTTGAGCTTGAGAAGCTCATTTTTCCTATAGACGATGCAAAGTCATTCTTAGGGCATGCAAGAAGGTTGAATGCATCTCAGTTGTTCAACATTTTTCACCTTTTTTTGTTGCTTTCCTTGTCGCTATTTGTCTCTTCAATCGGTCTCGTTGTGCAGTTGGCTTGTTATGTAAGCCCTAAAACCACCATATTTTCATATTTCGTTTAGTGTGAGTAGATTGAAGCAACAACTATAGGAAGATTGGTTTTGGTTCATGGGGTAGTTTTATAAAGAATAGTGTTGTTCAACGTGTGTAGATTGATATATGGGGCTTTTTTATAGAGAATAGAGTTGTGTGGCATTGTTGGGCTTGCTTGGTTTATGGTTTTTTCTATCGGGTAATCAGTTACAGTGAAAAAAGAAAGCAAAAAAGAAAAATAGACTTGGAAGAAGAATGTCAGGTTACAAAGAGAACAATTTTAGGAGCCCCATGGCTAATTTTTCGTTTGATGAAGCTAGCAGGGTTTGAACCCTCACCCACTTGGCCCCTTTAAGTATTTTTGCCAATGTGGTGGACATTGCAACAATGGTGGTTGTGACAGTGGACAAATTGGTGACCTATTTGAATAATAGCCCTCATTTGCAGGCTTTTACAAGTTTAAGCGTCATTCCTTACAACATCAAGGTGGCTATCTATTCCTTTGAAGGAATTGGCATGGTGTTGCCCCTTGAGATAGTGGTAGATAAGAAACATAAATTTGGTAGAATCTTGGGTTTGACAATTCTTATCTCGATTACTTATGGATGTTTTGGCGTGTTGGGATACTTTGCATTTGGAGCAGAGACAAGAGACATCATTACGCTAAATTTGGGGAAGAACTTGACGACTGATCTGGTGCAACTAGCTTTGTGTATTAATTTGTTCTTTACATTTCCTTTGATGATGAATCTTGTACATGAGGTCATGGAGAGTAGATTTAATAAAGGTGAGTATTCACTTCTCTTAAGGTCTCTATCTGTGCTCTTTACTACATTAGTTGTCATGCTGGTACCTAATTTTGTAGATTTTTTGTCTCTGGTGGGTAGTAGTGTTTGTCGTGCTCTTGGTTCTGTATTTCTTGCTATCTTTCACATGATTGCTTGTAGGAGGGATTTCCCAAAGATTCAATTACTTGCAGATGTTCTAATCATCTGCTTTGGCACTGTGTTTGCTATCCTGGGGACTATTTCCTCTGTCAAAAGTATATTGAGCCCAGTGGTTCAAAATTGATATTATTGTAACCCTATGTCAAGTATTCATTTGGCAATAAATTTGTTTGGGCAACACATAGATGATACTTGGGGCGCAATAGTATCATGCTTTTCCAATTGTTTCATATGTTATCATCTTCCTAGAAGAAGATACAACAAGTGATGAAGGAGGAAAGCATAAAGGGCTTGTGCTTCATAGCATCCAAGAATCCTTTATTGGAAATTTGTGTCAATCATAGGAAGAAGGGAAATGGAAGAAATGTGTCAATGAATCTATAGTATTACACATTCTTTTAATAAATATTGCATTTAATGCCTTTCAGAAGGTTGAAAGTTGACGTTTGAATTCATGTGTTCTCTCTTGGAAGTTTTATGATTTTTCTATATGAACCTGCCTTTACTTGACTTGGGATGGAGAATTTTAATTGTTCTAAACCTAATTGTTTTCTTTTAAGTTTTCTCTAGTAGTCCTCAATTGAATAGCATTTACTATAACTAGATGCAAAATGTTGTGATTGATAGCTACATAGCTACCACGTTGAGTGCTTTTAGTGTTTCATCTATTTGTTTAGAATTTAGCTTCTTGTAGAAATTGTTATAACCCAACATTTTTTTCAAAGAGGAAAATTCCCTCAAATAAATGTTTTGTTACAAATTTAGTTCCTTAAGCATCATATTATAAAATATGAAGCAAACAAAATGAGGTGTTCTTAAGAAGCTAAGAAATAACAAAATAATGTCAGTCATTGAATAAGATTGAATTTTGGTTGTATTGTCTTTTAGAGCTTTTGGAATGAACGTCATATAAAAATTCCATTTGATTCAAGAATATTCTGACAAGATTGGGTTTAGTTCATTTGAGCTTTTTTTTCCCTCTTCTTTTACATTTTTTGATGACCCCAGAAAGTATCCATTTTGGCATATAACTGATCTGCTTGTTTCTTTGATGGGTTGGACTTAGATTTGGTGTAGGGAGTGATTATGGGGGGATTTACGAGGAGTTGTGGCATGCCTGTGCTGGTCCTCTTGTGACTGTACGTCATGTTAGCGAAAGGGTTTACTACTTTCCTCAGGTCATATGGAATAGGTATGTATGGATAGGGGTGTATTTAGTTTTTTTGGTCCACACTAGGTTTGGCATCCCAATAGGTGATTGAAATTGTTGCCAGGTTGAAGCATCGACAAACCAAGGTGTCGATCTTCATATGCCCCTATACAATTTGTCATCCAAGATCCTTTTTTGTGTCATTAATATTCTATTAAAGGTATGTTGAACTTATCATGTTAAGTAATCTTGCACAGATATGGCAAAACCCAAGTTATGCATTTATGTTCTGAACCAACATAATCGTTGATATGAGAAGAGCTTTCTTACATTCTTGGCTCCAATTAACATGTTTATTTTGTATTTGTTAATTCTTTTTGGATTATTTTTTTGTGTTTTATTTTGTGGGTGTTGCCAGAATGGCTGCTTGCAGTCATAGCTCTATCTTACAATCATGTGTTTTCAACTGATTTTTTGTTGTTGTGGATGGGTCTTTGATAAGTTGAGCATGATTTGGAAACTATGTTTTTTTGGGTGAAGTGGTGTAACTCTATTTTAATTTTTCTTCCAATGTTTCAAGTCTCCTTTGGGTTCCTTCCTTAGGAATACAATTGAATTTAGTGTTTCAAAATCTTCTAACAATTTGTTTTCTAAAAGCTTGATTCAAAAACTGTCGGCATCTCTTTTGAGTCATGGAATTTTCATTTTCACGCAATTTATTGATTGTTTCTTACAAATAAGCAGCGATGGGGGAGTTTTTTTAGGTTGAGTGGATGTTTTATGTGGGCAATCAGTTGACTATTTGTGTGAATTTTTGGATGATAATCTTTGATTTTTGCACTGTTTATTTATCTTGTGGATAATTTTGTGAATGGTTAATCTTATTGTTTTTGGTTTTGGTCATTATTGAGGGAGTAGGATACACAAGGGAGATGAGCTACATATTGTTCATAGGGCTAAGTTGTCACACTATGCCTCTTGAGATGCATGAAAAACTTGCAATTCCAGAGGTAGAATTGCCCCTTGCTAGAGAATCCCAAAATCTGTATGAAATGTTTAACGAGGAAGGGTATGAGGCTTCTGCATACAAACCAATTCACATAAATTTCTAACTGTATGCCATTTGTCAATACAAAATTGGAAAAACTTGCCATTTTTAGAATCACTCATTGTAATGGTCAATTTATAAGACTGTCTAATGTAATTACATTATTATAGCAAACACTAGTATTTACATTAAAATAATGCATTTGTATGGCAGCCTGAACAATAACTATAGAGTACTCTTAAAAATGAACAATTCCAGCCTCAGTCTCATTTTAATTTAATTAAAAAATTCTATAGAATACAAAAACTTTGCAAGAAACTCTTACATCCATAAGTTGTACAAATATACTCCAATGAAGTCATTTTCAGGTCTTTTACTTTAGCCCATGAAGGAAATTGTCCTGAATATTAGTTGGCAGCATGTTGTCATTGAAGCTTAGAAGATACCTATTCAACATTACTTCTAACATTATGTAAGGGTTGCACAAGCAAAAAAAGAAACATCATAAGTGCAAGCAACTTGTTCAGTAGAACAATACATGACCAACCATGCCCACAACCTACTATTAGGAATCCTTATCTCGCTCGTTTGTATCTTTTAACTTCCCATACCATCTATTCTAGCTCATGACATCACAAAATTGACTCCAACAATGCCTCTCCTCTCAATCATTCTATATTTTTTAACAATAAGATTTATAATATGATTTTTTGAATTTTTATAACAAAGGAAAGTAACGTATAGTTGAATACAAAAACTCATCCTACAGATTAGAAATCAGTCATGATGCTGAAATTCTAAAGATTCCTATCCACATTCTAAATAGAAGGATATGATTTGCAAAAAAATAGACCAAAAACTCTCCCTAACTGACCTTCCACAACTCTTCGGCGTACCTATTGCACACCAAGGTGCCATTGCTAGTCTTAATCTCCATGGTGAAAATATTTCACATCGGTAGTAAAATATTTAATTCCCTTTAACTCTCACCGAAATTTACTTTTATCTTCTTGCTATCCATCGGGGTTTCGAAGAGACCTTGAATGGCCTCACTCTGATAAGCAAATGTCTCTTTGATGTAGTGTTTATTGCTCGGTGCACTTGGATTGCATGGGTTTTCCAAGAGACTCACATTTCACTTACTCTAATAGATCAAAGTCCCTTCGATAAAATTTTGTTTTGCATACTCTACTAGTTTTTAGGGTTTATGTTATGCGCTTGGGGTGGTGTCGGTGATTTTATTAGGTCAAAGCTTCTCTTTTCCTTCCCTATAATCTCTACTCAAGCAACTTCATACACTGTTTCGATGAAAGCATTACTGCCCCTGGATAGATTTAACTACAACTCATTGTATTCAATGTGAATCAAAAGAAATTGCTCAAAGCTTTGTCATTGACTGTGCTTCCACATACTTGTCATTTCCATACAAACCAAGACCATTTATTTTTTGGTTCCAATCCATCATACATTATTTTTTTGGGGAACATCTCCTGTAATTTACCTTCCCTAAACTATTCCTTCTCATCCACTACAAGATACAGTCCCGAACCACCAATTGGAAAGGCATAATGCTGAAGCAGAGTTGCCCCAAAATCAATGTAAACAATGTGACAAGGTTGAAAGTGTAATTTACAAATCCATTTTGCATACTATGTGGCATTAGACATGGTTGCTCAAGCAAAAACACCATCTTTAGGGGGCAAGAAAATTATACTCTCTTCCCATACAAAACCATGCTCCCATGCAACTGAACTCTATTCTTCCATGCAATTTTATCTTCACCGAAGTCATGTGTATGATGGCTTGCCATAGCTGACCATTGGCTACACACACATAGTGTGTTATTCATTAATTCTGAAACTGTTTGACGAGCCTCATCAATAGTACATTTTTTCTTTTGTAGTGTTGAGGTTGAAAGCTTCTGCATTGCAATGCAACATCAAAGCATAACATGTAATTCGAAGGTACCAAACTAAAACTCAAGGCTATCAACTTGACCTTTTACTAGCTTCTACATAAGCATCACATTTATTCTTTGCCACATTTATAATCTCTTTGATACAAGGAAATCCCAGAGTGATATCCATACTCAACAAAGTGAAGAGTTTTCAACGTCATTTATGTGCCAACTCTGAAATCATGGCAATCCTTCGACATTCTTCTTGTTAGTTATTAAACTTCCACAATCTCTTGGTTGCATTCAATACATTTTATAGCCTTTCATTGGGTGTTTTTCTAACTCCTATTGCAATTTATTGACTTGTGTCTTAACATTTCCTTCTAGGGCAATGTCATTACAATTTGATTTTGTGCTCTAATCAAAGTCTCCCAATTAGTACCTTCGTTCAAATCTTTTAAATGCATTTTGAGAGCCTCATTACCACATGCGAGACTGTAGTTAAAGATAAAGGGCTTTACAGGTTGCATCATAGGGGGTAAACTTGTATGTTTGGAAGCATAATCAAAAGATTCGAGATTCAGTGGTTTTGTATCCCTTTTTCATGGATATTGATGACAAAGATTGATACTTGCAACAAAGTAGAGGGTTGTGAGATTTCACACAATTTTGCATCTGCTGCCACATAATCTAAAGCAACGTTGTTCAATTCAGTTGCTTCTTTTCCATACAAACACATTCAATTTGAGTAGATGCCAACTCACGTTGTTGCAAGACTTTTGTTCCATCATTAATATCAGAGGTGCTTCTATCAATAGTATTTCCAATAGGTGCCTTGGTTATGAAGCTTATTAAAAATATATATTCATTCAACACCTCCTCCCCAACGTGTCTTTTAGAAGATTATGAATTTGTGGGGGTGTATAAATTTGTCTTCTCAATTTTGTATATAACTTCATAGTACATCAACTTCATTGTCATCCTCCAATTTAGTGCTTGAAGTATGCATTCAGGTGAGTAACTAATATGTGGTGCAAGGTTATCATGGTGTTCTAGTAGAGCTTTATACAACCCCAAACAATCAAATTCCACAATACCTTATTCCTAGAAATTATTCCAAAATTTAAAATGCATTTGAAATTGAAGTGGGTAGTCCTCAGAATTTGTTTTTCTCACATTTTGCATTGTGATTGAAACAAGCCAGGTAGCCTCCATAATTGCTTTGAAAAATTGATCAAATAGTTTCTAGGAGCCATGGAAATGCACTGAAATATTGAACTATGATAGGGGAGCATGGTTTTTAAATGGATAGGCATGAAGTCATCAGGATTGAAAACTGTTAATGCTCAAAGTTGCTTACTCATTTGTTTCTACAAACTGCGCTTGTCAAACTCAACTGAAACTCACCAACTTGCCTCCTTGAAAAAATATCAAATATGATTTTGGGAAGCTACCACCCTGGGGATTAGTTCATTTAGGTCAATTGAACATGTGTGCAAAATGTTTTTTCATCAATCATCTTCATAAAATATCAAGTGTCAAAGTTTACCTTTCTGAAGCTTTCTGGAATGCAATCACAAAACTTTGTAAAATTCATTTGGATTTGATTTTGAAAAACTACCAAATGAGGTGTTGAAGCTCTGAGAATTAGCATGAAGGTAGATTTAGGTGGGAAGAATCTGAAACAACAATGGGTTTGTCATGACAATCTTCTAGTTGATCAATACTGTCCTCCAAAGTTGACCCTTTTGGCAAATTTAACATTGTGTAGCCACAAACCTCTTATGAACTCTCTAACTTGGTACTTTGAAACCTTGTCAAAACCAATTGTAGCAAGCTGAAATCAGGTGTGCTCACTCAATATGGAAAATTAATATGCTTTTTAAAGTCATTTTTCATGAAATTGAAGAGGCTTCAAGTTGTGACTTTTCAAAGTGGGCCACTGGAGTAGATTTTACAACTGTGTTTCTAAATGTTGAAATCAAATTTTTCGTCATGGGAACCAATTTTTTTGCAAAAAATGGTAGGAAATTATAGGTTCCAACAGGACCAAGAGTGGGGAATGAGAATGTTCCTCCATGATAGATAAGCCACCATGACACACTCCAAGAACAATATCCTCTATCGGTCCATGTTGAACTCGCATCCAAACCAAGTGTAGGATCCCCAGTCTTCTTGCTAAAACCTCATCAAAGAGTAACTGTATCAACAAATGATCTTCAAGAACAAGAGATATCTTATCCTCACCCAAATCTAAAGAAGGTGTATAATTGATCATCTCATGCCAGTTGAAATCCAAGGCAATATTGTACTATTTAGAAGCTTAAAATAAAAATGGTCACATCACTCATCAATTAGATTATTCCAACTCATTGCTAAAGATTTAATCTTAAGAATAAGGAACTCTCCATGAGATCATGATAAACATCTCAAAATAAAATCATATTTCTTAAATAAAAATATTTTCTCCCAAGAGCACCTATATCATGTAAAAACTTTGACACGTGAACAAGAGTCTACCATGGAATAATAACATCCATCTTGTAAACAAGGATCATCTATCAAATATACAAATCATAACCAACACCTCAATCAATGACTCTAATAGCCTCCATGGTACAAAGATGTCAACATCTCCAAATCACATGAAGATAACCATCTCTTTTTAATAGAACTAAATATGTCAAAGAACTCTCATTGCATACATGAAATAAGATCCAAAATCTTTTCTATAACAACAATAACCACCACAGAAGATCATCCATCACCAAATGATGAATCCACATCATTTCCAAAGATCCCATTGAACTATGATATCGAGCTATATATGGCATCATGATAAACATCTTCTAACTGAATATCATCCATTACCTCGGCACAACCAAAGGACTCAACATCAAGAGCTCCTAAAGGGTAATGTAGAACCATGATTTCAAAACTAAGAAAATACATCACCTCCAAAACATCACTATCAAAATCTCCCATTAAATTATGTAAGAAAGCTATAGAGTATATGAAGATAACCATCTCCTAAATGAAGATCATTCATGACCCCAACTAATCAAAGAACTCAACTACAACATCAAGATATCCCAAATGATAAAGTAAAACCATAATCTCTAAACTAAGAAGATACACCACCACCTAAAATCAAGGACCAATCCAACACCACCAATAACACATATGCATAAACAACCATGTCATGAAAAAGTCTCAAGGGTACAAGTAAACTCCATGACACCATGATAACCACCAAATATACCTACATCAAACTCCCACAAAGTCTCACACATTTGCAGATATAGTCAACATGTTTAGGTACCACGACATAATTATATTAGTTAACACCATCTCTCTACCTCATAATAACAATCAAAACAATGAAACAAGTGACCAAATCAGGTGACTCAAATATAATTTGTTGGTTCCTAAATCGATAGATTGCTAAACTCTAAAAGTATGTCAAGCTTTATGTTCAAGTTTAACAATGATCTGGCCAACGAATCGAATCAACCAAGATGGTTGGAATTCCTTGCTCTTCAGGCTCTACTAGGCCTAGGCGGGTGTACCTTGATCACCAATAAACATACACTCTCCAAGATTAAATGGCGATAATTGAATAGATTAAAACCTTATGAAGAATTTGTGTGATCAATAATTTTTTCAATTAAATCATCCTCATGTGATCATAACTCTTCAATTAAATGTTTTTCTCTCAATCTATTTCAATATGGAATGAGGGTTTGAAATAGATGATTTAAATGTAAAACTAACTTCTACTCCTACTCCTACTACAAAAAAATAAAATGTATAAATAAGGTTTTCTGAGATATTATTTTTGGAATAAATGTGATTAGTTCCTTTTATTTATTGGGCAATGAAGTCAAGATGTGAATGATATGTGTCCTTTTCCTTTTGGCTATAACTCTAGTTTTTTGACACTTTAGATGTTTATGCCTTACATAAATGTGCAATGAAGTGATTATGAGACTCCTCTTATCGATCCAAATGATCCTTCTAGATTTCTATGATTTACTTAAAAGAATTTAATTCTTCCTTGAAGAAATCAGTTAAATGAACCACACAGAAACAACAAATGTGTTTTGATAAATCAAATATATCCTTGATACACCAATTTAAACAATAAGGAAATATCAAACTTGAGACAACCACACAATCATACACAATAATATCAACAAACAACTGAAACCAAAATTTTGGCCATCAAATTATAGCTTCTTTTCCATTGATTTACTTCAAAAGATTTTACAATATGTACCAAAAGTCTCCCCTTTTCAAAATTATATTTTACTCTAATCCTATCTCCCTTTACTCAATCTTGGTTTCCCCTTTATAAGTAGGGAAGAGAAGCAACAAGCATCGGACCGTTATATTTCAAAACATTTGTTCAATTACCCACCCATTAACATAAAAAACTAAGTCTTAATTACCATTGTTTGTGCATAATTACATTTGTGCTTGAGATAGGGAGGTGTAAAATTCATACACATTTTTTATCTTGTCCTCAACTACTTGACTCTATGCTCCAATATCTTTTCTAATGTATCAAAAAATTGTTTCCTGATCCCTTTTTTAGTCTCTTCATTAAGGTTCTTTAGACTTTCTATTTCCTGCTTCAATGTGTTCATTTGATCAATGGATATTGTGTCTGAACCAGTTGTTTGACTTGTGGGAGGCTGATAAATCACCATTTCCATGCTTTGGGAAGGACCCACTCCTTTCAATTGTTGTTTCAACTTCATATTTTCTATAAATAATCTTTTCACTTCATCGTTCATGTCAATCAATGCCTTCTCATATTCAGCCAATCTAAGTTCCAAACCTTTGACACTAGCTTGGGTGAACATAGCTAAATGCATGGTCATGGTAGCAGCCTCCAATGCTAAAGTTTCCTTGAGAGTCTTGACCATAACAGCCCCTTCCATTTCTTGTACAACATCAAATAGTCTTGGTTTTTGTGTACTTTTTTGTTTGGCCTCGAAGGCTAGGGTTTCAATCTTTATATTGTACCCTGTGCCACTCATTCCTTCTTCTAAATTGAACTCAACAAGCAACACAATATCTTCTTGATTTCTTACTTGATCAAGTAAGAACATCCTCTTTAGCTCCATCCTAGGGATAGTCAAAATATTACTCTTTAACACCATCTATTTGGCCTCTTGTGGATTAATGTTTATTTCATTTATTATGAGCTCACTAAAAGTTTGAGCAACAATTTGATCGTGTTGAGATTTTTCAATACCCATCTTATTTATTTGAAACCTTTCTTCAAATTCCTTCATCTTTATTTTAATCCAAAAATCTTTGCATTTAGGGGTCTAGATAAATTCATCATCTTCTATAAACCCAAGAGCAACAACCACTCTTTCATCCTCATGCATTTCTTGTTCACCTTGCCCCTGCACATCCATTCTTTCCTCAGGCTTGTGAGCTTCAATGTCAAGTTCAGGGAGTGGTTGATCAACTTCAATATCATCTTTTAAATGCCTTAGCACACTAGCCACATATTCAATATCCCCTACTTCCTCACTTATTATATATGACACAAGGGGAGTTGGTCTATGTACCTTCTGCCTCTTGGCCTCTGGCTGTTCTAGAGGTGAGTCTAGTGGAACATGTATCATAAAGTGTTTGAGGGTTTCGAGATTACAAATCCACCTTGCTTCTTAACTAGAAACTTGGTGGGCTTTGGAGACTGCCCCCCAAACTCCATTTTTGACTTGCCATATATCCTTTCAAAGTTTTCAATCACCAAATCAATTATTTTGAGAGGGTTTACCTCTTCCACATAGAAACCTAGAAAATCAATGTCCCTTTTCTTCTTCTCCTCTTCCAATTTCATCAATACTTCCCACTTTCTCCTTCTTTGGAATACTTCTTGTGGGGATTGTCTACCTTACAAAAGTCATATGACATTTTGGTTTAAAAACTCTTTCTCTTCTAGATTTTAAAGAATATCTACTCTTCAAATAACCCTGTAGTTCCTCAAGTGTGTCAGATCTTATAGAGAGCTCTTGACACACAATCAAATCAAGAAAGAAAGTGCCTTTCTTCTGTATTTTCATAACATCTTGTTCCATCCATAGCATTTGGCACATTAATTCTAAGAAATCAATTCGAAGAGACACAAATTTAGGTAAAACATGTGGAGCCTGTGGGCATCTGTAAATTCTGATGACCATATAATCAAGTAAAAAGAACCAATCACCAAAATTGTGTGAATGTCCTTGTTCTAGTTTAAGCTCCAATGGTCTCATTAATTCTCTAATCTCCATAGGTATTCTTGGTGAAATATTTCCAAGAGTAGCCATAACTCTTACCACAAAATCGTCATGAAAGATCACATAGTCACCCTTTCTGCATCTGTTGTCCCATATGTAGCACCAATTTTGGACATATAACAAATCACCTTGTTGATCTAACATTTGCAGATTCATACTTCTAGTCCATTTTTCTTTGTTTTGGTCCAAAACTAGGTGACACAATTGAGAATAACATTTGAAAGTGATGGGGGCCTTAGCTTCTTTCACTTATAAGAAGCCCTCATGCAACCTCTTCTCAATCAATGAAGCAAATTAAAATTCAATGTTATTATCAAGATTTTGTATCCTCATAGCTATCATCATGAGGTTGAATGGAGTTTTATCTTGGGAATCCATTCCAAGTAGTTGACATAGAGCAAAATAAGTCCTTTTAAAATATACTTGGAAGTCCTCAACAACAAACAGTTCACTGCTAGAAGGGGAGATGGGTATTCTTCTTTTTTTGCCCCCTTTTTTCATATATAGGGGAAGCTCATCACTCCTATAGGTTTTTCTGAGTCTGTTATAATCCTCTTCACTCTTATGTAGATCAACCTTAGTGAGGGATTGCTTGTTCAACATGAAGCATTCAATAATTGTTGATTTTGTTAGTTCTACTAGTGGTGAGCCATTTGTCATTCTCACAGTTTTGGTGACAGTGTGATAATGTTGTGCTATCACTTTGATAAACTCTACATCCACATAGACATTTGGGACTACTAACTTATCCAAATCCAAATTCCAAGGGTTTGAAATTAGGATCTTGCCATCTCTTTTGTCATAGAAGTACCAAAATAGATCCCAACTTGAGATGGGAATAATCACATCTCTGCAACCATGAGCTTCATCTCTAAACACCTTTTTATACCCCTTTTCTATTGATTTAGGTAATACATCTAATATGGATTGTTGTAGAGTTATCTTCTTTGTTTTCAGGGCTGTAGACTCCTCTTTCTTACTTGCGGGTTCACTCTTTTTAGGTGCCATGATATAGAATTTCACTCCTACTTAAACCTTCTAGGCTTCTATTTGCAAAATTTTAGAAAACCAAATAATTATACACTTGCTTATGTAGATAAGTTGTGCACTTACCCGGTGAGATATCAATTGCAAAGTATTTTCCCTCAAACTCCTTAACTTCTGGCATGACGGGCTTTTGCAAATGATTGAAAAAAACATAGAAATCTAAACTTATTTGCTACTGAACTTAGTCATTTTGACATTAATGTCAAATTCATGCAAAATATTTCATAATCTACCCATGTTTCGAGTTTGAATATATGCCTTTGATCTTAGGAGATCAAACGGTCCATGATAAGTTGTGTAATTATTGCCATAGTCGACCTAAATGTCTTTGCTAACCTATACCGCCATCACTTCACTTTATTGTTGCGGGTTAGTGGGATCATATAAATCTCATATACTAGCCATCCCGTTATGACACAAGCTTTATTACTATTATCACTTTCTTGTTACAAGGTTATGGTTTGGACAATCTTATACTGCCACCTTGCATGTCACTTCCATGTTATAGTTTGTTCACCGCAGGACAGTGGGTTACCCGTTACCAGTTAAATGAGAGTTTACTATCATCTCGCATGTCTTACTTTACATTGCCAATGCTTACTATGGGGCTACGAGTTGTTTCCATAGTTAAGAGACATCTTATTGCCACCCCACATGCCTCTTCTTTGACTACCGCAGTATAGCGGTAGATGGTTGCATTATATTCTATACCCTTGCCATATCACCAAGGACTCCTAGAATAGAACAAGCACCCCTACAAGAGTGCAGTAATGTATTTTTTATATATTTCAGGTGGGATTATGGGGTTATACCATGGCTAAAATGGTTTATCTATCACTTTATTTGGAAGATTGAACAATTTTCTAGTCTTTGAAGCTTTTTAAGATCTTTTGTTTTGGATTTTCAATGTCAGTCAGACCTAAAAGTTATTGTCTTTTCTTTTATAATGACTGAGTTTAGGGAAATAAGGATTTTTAATAGACAATACAAAGATAAAGGCTCTAAGTATTGGATTCAAGGCTTGCTTAGGTGGTGAAATTAGGCAAATTTTGGAGGTTCTAACAGTGGCTTTAGTTGGGGATGAATGGCTACTTAGTCATTTCAAGAATCCATAAGCACTATCTAGGACATAGACCATGGGTAAAGAGAAGAAAATGAAATCCTAAACTATTGTGCATGGAAATATTTTCTTAAGAAAAGAACTTCAAGAATTGTCCATGCACTGGCAATTCTTGATCTTTGCTTGCCATGTTTTGCAAATAATATTTGTTTGTAATAATAAATGGGCCTAACCACAATGCCTCAAACTTGCCATGTTTTCCCTTATCATGAATGCGAGTGTTCCACATAAGAACCATGTCATCAACTTTAAATTTTCTATCCTTGGCCCTCTTGTCAAATAAATACTTCATTTGTTGTTGCATTTTCTCATTTTGTTTGTGCTTAAATTCGGATCTTGTCTAGTTCTGCTAACTGCTCTATCCTTTCTTCCATGGGCTCAAGGATATCCATATCCTCTTATAACATGAATTTGTAAATAGGCAAAAGGTTATGCATTGGCATTCTTGCTTGAGCTCCATGCACTAGTTGAAAGGGAGATTTTCCAGTAGCCTTTTTCACTGTGATCCTATCTGCCCATAATGTCAGTTTTAGTTTTGAATCCCAAGCTCTCTTGTTATTGTCAAGCATCCTTCTAATTATCTTCATAATGCTCTTATTGCTAGATTCAGCTTGCCCATTAGCCTGAGGGTGATAAGGGGAAGCATAGGAAACCACTATGCCATAGGATTCATAATTTTTTTTGAATTCATTAGACCTAAAGCACATCCCATTATCTGTGATTAATCTGATAGGGAGTCCAAACCTTGTGATGATAATTCTAGCAAGAAATTTATCACCACTTTGCTTGTAGCTTGCTTTGTGGGGATTGCTTCAATACATTTAGTAAAGTAGTCAGTGGCTACAAGTATCCATCTATGTCCCCCACTTGACTTATCCGTTATCTCCCCTATGAAGTCAATACCCCACTAGTGAAATGGTGCTTCAATCAACATGGGTCTTAAAGGTAAGGCTCCCTAATATTTCAATTTTCTAGAGAATTTCTGGCATGCCTCACACTTCCTTACATATTTGTGAGCATCCAAAAAGACCTTTGGCCAATAGTAACCAACTATTACCTTATGTGTAGTGGTCTTAGCTGAAAATAAATGCCCACATACACCTTCATGCATTGCTTTATGGGTTTGTTTTGCTTGTCCCTCATCTAGACATAACAATAGGATGTCGTCCTTATTTTTCCAAAATAGATTACTGTTTACAAAAAAATACTTTGATGCTTGGAGTTTTAGTTTTCTTTTCTAATTATCATTCATATTGTTAGGGCACTTCATATGTTTGAGATAGTGTACTATGTTTGTATACCAATGTGTGTGTTCAATGCTTGAGATTATGTCCTCATGTTCATCAATGTTACACACTTGAGCAACTTCCAAATTAGATTCAACCATCAATTTTTCCATACCTTGTCCTCTCACAAGCTTTATAATTTGGATCTTAATATTGAATTCTTGGATCCTATTTATCCACCTACACCTCCTTCTTGTGACTTTAGTCTACATAAAGACATCTTTGATTGTTACATTTGGCACATAAGCAACCACTTGTACCTCTACTAGGTAAGGTCTAAATGCTTTGATTGCCTTTACTAGTGCATAGGCTCGTTTCTTAGAGGCATCATACTTTAATTTAGACCCTTGAAGTGACTTACTAAAAATGAGACTAGTTGTTCATACCCCTCTTCATTCTTTTGCAACATCACAACAACAACAATATGAAAAGATGCAAATGAGAAGATTTGGAAGGGTTTTCTGAAATCTAGAGACTTTCATACAAGGGCTTCTTTGGTGGCCCTTTTTATTGACACAAACACATCTATGGCTTCATATGTCAAGTCAACCTGTGCCCCTTTCTTCAACATTTTCAATATAGGTTTTACAATTTCAGCAAAATTGGAGATGAATCTTCTGACAAAGTTAATTTGGCCAAAGAAGGATTGAATGGCTTTCACTATTTTAGGGATAGGAATATTATCAATGGATTCCACTCTCTCTAGATTAATTCTGACTCCTTCCTTGGAAACTATGTGTCCTAGTAATTTCCCTTCGGTTATAGAAAAATGATATTTTGTGGGATTTAAGGATATCCCATACTCAAGTGCTTTGATGAAGATCTTCTCCAGATGCATGCAATGATCCTCTACATTCTTTGAATATGTTGTTAGGTCATCTTGGTAAACAACCATAATGATGTTAATCAAGTTTGCAAAAGCTACATCCATGGCCCTTTGGAAAGTAGCACCGACATTTGTAAGGACAAATGGCATTCTCACATACACATAAGTCCCCCATGGTGTAGTAAAGGTGGTCTTATAATGTTATGATTCCTTAACTTTGACCTGGTTATATCCTGAAAACCCATCCATCATAGATAGCAACTCACATCCAATCACTCTCTACAACATTGCTTCCATATTGCAGAGTGGGTAATTATCCTTAAGTGATGAAACATTTAGATTGTGGAAATATACACACAACCTTATATCCCCATTATTTTTTCTCATTAGTACTAGATTTTATACACAAGATGAATGCCTAATATGGTTAATTATTCCACCATCCCTGAGTTTCATTAACTCTTCCTGCATTTTGGGCACCAACATGGGATTTATGGGTCTCTACTTCTATCTAAAAGGTTTTGCATTTGGTTTCAAGGGAATCTCATGCTGGAATAAATCTTTTCTATAATATTTGAGGTCATCATATGACCATGAAAATACATGCTTATACTTTCTCAATAAGATTGTGAGCATTTCCCTTACTTTTGGACTTATCCTTTTACCTATGTATACTTTCTTTAGGGAAATTTTAGTGCCAAGGTTTATTTCCTCAAGATCCTCTTGGTTAACTGATGCCTGCTTCAAAAGGTACTGGTCATTTTCATTAAAGACCCTTTCTAGAGCTACTAAATCCTTTGGGATCTTGTTTGTTCTTAATTGTACCACTTCCTGACCAAAGATAATATCTTTACCATCCACCTTTTCCACAAAAGCATTAAATTCTATCTGTTGGGCTTCATATTGGTCTATACATTGAAGAAACCTTATCAAATCATCATCATCATTGAACACCTACCAATTATAGACATTATCAAGGATTAATGGTCTGGTTTTGAATTCCACCTCTAAAATGCCTGCTAACATGACATCATCCCTCTTCAAGGCCATATTTGTAAGAAATTCTTCCATTAGGTTCTTTGATCTTTCTATCCATTCGATGGAGAATGCATCAAAGAGTTCCACAGTGTCCCACACAACATGTTTGTATTGTTTGAGTCTTTTATTCTTTGAAGCATACTTGGCCCCAACTTGTGAGACAACTAGCTTAGAATCTCCATATACTGCTAATAGTTTGATCCCATAGCTAGTGGCAATATTCAAACTTAAAAATAGTGCCTCATACTTTGATATATTGTTAGTGCATTCAAAGGATATTGGAAATGAGTATTTGAATGTCTTACCACTAGGTGCAATAAAGGCCACTCCTACCCCATTTCCTTCCTTGCTACAAGCACCATCAAAGTACATCTGCTAGATACCAAAATCATCTCTTTGGGTTGTATTACCAATTGGATCACTGTTTTGCAATCGAGGTTGTGATTGTTCAACTCTAAAACTTCCCATATCTACATCGCAAAAGCAATTCATCTTATTAGGATCAATGTGCTCCACTCCTTGCTTTGATCATCGTTCTCTGTATAACTTAACTTCTTTCCCATTAATGGGTATGGCTGCATAGAATAGGTCCAATTGCACATTTCCCCCCACCACAATAGTCCATTGCCTTGATAATAACATGCCATAATAGGGTGGAGTGTTGACCACAGTAATATCAGTTCTATATGCGACTTCAAGAAAGGTAGCTAATTTTAACTCCACATCCCATATAACACCAATAATAGGGACAAATATGTTATCCATGGCATAACATTTCCCATAGGCAGTATCAACCCATAAGCCCAAATCTTTCATAACTACCATGGGCATAATATTAATTGCTTCCCCTGAATCAATCATGTAGTTTTTTACCAATTTTGTGTTTATCAACAAGGTGTTGTAGAAAGGATCTACATGAGATGGGTTTTTCATTAAAGTAGTTCCCAAGTATATCTCATGAGTTTTCATGGTTTCTTCTTTGATACTATTAACATGTGTCTCATTGTCTTTTGATTTAGCATTATTTCTATTTTGACCCCCATGCTTGTTTGGCATGTTTGAAATCAACTTCATGGTACTATCTTTATATTCATCTATTTTTATCATTTCTAACAATGGTATCGACATCTTAACTTGAGACAAAGCTTGTGCCATGTCGAAAGAAGGTGTGTTTGTTTCTACTTTACCTATCTCTACCTTAGCTGATCTTTTCTCCTCCACATGTTGTTTAGGATTACTTCCCACTCTATTTTGTTCACTTTGTGTTGCTTCTTTTGGAACATATTTTTTATTTGTCTCTTAGGGCTTCTTTTTCTCCTCATTATTTTGATTTGTTGTGGTGGCCCTCTTCTACTTTTGTTGGCCCTTCACAAACAGACCCCTAGGTGTCCCTTGATTTGAGTTTATAGTTTTATTTCTAAGGTTGTAACTACTCTTGGCTTGTACCACAGTAGCAACCATAAGTTCTTTCATCTCCTTCTTAATAGGCCTTCTTAGTTGGATCTGATTTGATTGATGCCTAGTAGTATTAATTTGAGAAATTCTTATATCATTATCTTCTTGATCTGAGAATACTTCTTGCTGGCCCATATAAGAATTGTACTTTTGATTGTCCACATAATACTCAAACCCATCTTCTTTTGAAGATGAATATTCTCTATATGTCCCATAAGGCTTGGCTACCAACATGTTTATGGTGTGATCATTTCTTTCTTGGTCATATAACCCTTCATCTTCCTGGATTGATTGTGCCACTATGTAATATTCAAGAGAATGAGGGAGATTGCAAGGTATACACCATGGAGTTCTCTCTACCATATTTGTCCCATGCCTCTTTGATGGACCAAGAGTGTCTTTACTCATATTTTTCTTTTAATCATTACTTATTGGCCTCCCATGTTTCCAATTAGTCTTATAAGGCATATCATGTAATCTTGGTCTTTCATTTCTATGATGGTTTGGCTGCCTATGTTGATGGGGGTTAGGGTTTTGTAGTATTATAGCTTCATCCCAAGTCTACCTATCTTCCCTCAATATTTTCTATTATTTTCTATGTTTAAAGTAGATTTGAATGCTTTGGTGAGGATAGGAGGATTCCTTGTTCTAAGCTCATAACTAGTCTTTGGATCAGATGCATTTAAATAGAAGACTAGACAAATAGGATCAATTGGCTTTAGGTGAGGTGGAATCCTATTGAATAATTTTATAAATCTTGTATTAAAGTCTGCAACTGATTCATTATAGCTTTTTTGAATATTTGTTAGTTCATGCAAAGCAAATTTTGGATCAAAATGGTCTCCATATTTCTCCTTAAAGAGCCTTTTGAATTCTTCCCAAGAACTAATTGAAACATCTGGTAGATTTTTATACCAATCTCTAGCATCTTCAGTCAATGATTGCATGAACAACTTCATGTAAACATCATCATGTTGTATGCCATAATTGTCCATGACTATTTCAAAGGCCCTTATGTGATCCTTTCTAGAAATAGCATGGCTCCCAAAGAATTTTGTGATTGCATTCCTCACTTCATTATCAATGGCATTCGGGTATCCTTGTATACCACATAAATCAAGTTGTCTAAATCTGTCTATGTTCATGGGTCCTCTTGCAAACTAATTTTGCATTTGGTTATGCTGATATTGTTGGTGTTGAGGTCCTCGTTGGTGCATGCAGTGTTGCATGCCTTGCTACATATTTTGATTAGGACCTCCATGAGGGTACACATTACTTTGTACATTTTTATGGGGAATCTGATGTTGATATAGTCCAAGATGTTGATTCTTCATATGATTTTGACATTTTACTCCTCCCTAAATAGAAGGGGCTAGATAAGCACTTCTCATAGACTGAGAGGTTATGGGAACATTTAGTGGATTTTGGATTTGTGGTGGAGGAACATTCTGTTGCACATGATTGGCATTGCTTGTATTTCTTGAATTCCCAACTATGTCGTGGTGTGCTTTTGGGATCTTAGGACCACCTGTGTTCTGATTGTAGGCAGGTCTATATTGTGTCATATTGGAAGTAATTTGGTTGTTTAGTTGAATAATTTTTTGAGCCAATGCTTTTTCTTGTTTTATCAATTCAAGCTTTTTAACTTCTTCTGACATTTGTTCAACCTTTTGTTCTAACTCTTGGCAAGATAGTTCTCTCATTGTAGTAGGACTACCATAGGTATTTGTGAAGCGTACCATAGGTGGTACATGTTCCATGAATCTATGTTGAGATTTTTTGGCATATTGTAGAGCCATTTTGTCCTTATTAGCTCTTTTTGCTTCAACCTGCCTCACTTCTTCATCTGCACAAGCTTCAAACTCCTTCATTTTTGGGGACTAGGCCTAAAAGAGAACAAATTTATATAAGTTGTTTTGTTCAAGAGGGTTAGGAGGGTCCCTTGGTGGGAATTTTTCATTGTTGTGTAATTTTGATCCAGGAAAAGGACTATTATATAGTGTGAAGTATTGTTCTTCCCTTGATCATTATGCATATTGTTTTGTAGTTGTGTGATTTCAGGTAGATTTGATGAATCTCCCTCTTTATTAGTAGTGGTTCTTGAAGTGGGAGGGGACTTTGAACCATGCTTTTTTGTTCCCTTATGCAAGGATATTCTTCCTTCCATCTTGGGTGAAACTATAATGCTTTGATGTTTAAAATCTGATCTTTCTGATTTGATGTTCAAGTAATCAGTCATACACAATTTCTTAGAGATTTTTGACTAGAGTCGCCATCTCTCTTAAAGAGGATTAAATTTTATTTTCTAGGCCCTTTTCACCAATGGAGTTATATCCTTTCCACCACCACCACAATAAAACCTTTATTCCAAAACCCTTCAACTTTTGACTCTTCCCAATGGCAACTACCTCCCCAGTAGAGTTTCCAATCTGTTCGTTCCCAAATCTGCAGATTGCTAAACTCTAAAAGTATGCCAAGATTTATGTTCAAGTTTAACAATGATCTAGCCAATGAATGAAATCAACCAAGATGGTTGGAATTCCGTGCTCTTCAAGCTTTGTTAGGCCTAGGCGGGTATACCTTGATCACCAATAAACATACACTCTCCAAGATTAAATGGTGATAATTGAGCAAATTAAAACCTTATGAAGAATTTGTGTGATCAATAATTTGTTCAATTAAATCATCCTCATACTCCTTTCAATTAAATCATCCTCATGTGATCACATCTCTTCAATTAAATGACTTCTCTCAATATATTTCAATATGGCATGCGAGTTTGAAATAGATGATTTAAATATAAAACTAACTTCTACTCCTACTCCTACTACAAAAAATTAAAATGTATAAATAATTTTTTGTGAGATATTATTTTTGGAATAAATGTGATTAGTTCCTTTTATTTATTGGGCAATGGATTCAAGATGTGAATGATATGTTTCCTCTTCCTTTTGGCTATAACTCTAGTTGTTTGGCACTTTAGATGTTTATGCCTTACATAAACATGCAATGACATGATTATGAGACTCTTCTTATCAATCTAAATGATTGTTCTAGATTACTATGAGTTACTTAAAATAATTTAATTCCTCCTTGAAGAAACCACTTAAATGAACCACACAAAAATAACAAATGTGTTTTGATAAATCAAATATATCCTTGATACACTGATTTAAATGATAAGGAAATATCAAACTTGAGACGACCACACAATCATACGCAATAATATTAACAAACAACTAAAACCAAAATTTCGGCCACCAAATTATAGCTTCTTTTCCATTGATTTACTTCAAAAGATTTTACAATATGTACCAAAAGTCTCCCCTTTTTAAAATTATATTTTACTCTAATCCTATCTCCATTTACTCAGTCTTGGTTTCCATTTTATAAGTGGGCAAGGGAAGTGACAAGCTTCAGACAGTTACATTTCAAAACATCTGTTTAATTACCCACCCATTAACATAAACTAAAAGTCTTAATTACCATTGTTTGTGCATAATTACAATAAAAGTAATAAAAGATTAGGAAATAAAAGAGAAAAAAAAATGTTAAAGTTCTAGAGTGCTTGTAAGACACCCAAAGTCCATTATTCATTGTAAAGTACCCATAATCATTCAATCTAGAAAGATCCTCTCTCCATGATGGTATCTTCAAGGCTCGATACTTCACTACAATGCCTATTCTTCTAGGGGGTAGATATGTTTGCTCCCATTGGTACACTATGCGGTCACTTGGCCACTTGTACTCTTGGATTCTTGGCATATTAGCCAAGTGAGTTTTCCATCTATTTTTCAGCAATCCCCTGGCTTTTGTGATGAATTTTGAATATCTTGAATCCATTACAATCATCCCATCCAGAATTAAATAGAAACTATGCACATTTGTCTCTTGATCTTTCTACAAATGAACCATATAGTTCGAAACAATATGACTGAATTCATTTTCCATTCACTAAAATCTTTGAGTTGATCCTCATTCCCCAGTATCTTTGGTATAAACCGTTGTTTGATTGTATAAAAGGACTCCATTTTTTTGTGATTTTTTGGTTCTCTCTTGATACATACTAAAACATCAATCACCATTTTCACCATCCTCTCTGTCGACTTCAAGGCTACAGGAGTATCCATACTTCTCTATAAAACATTGCACAATGTATTCAATGTATGGTGGATGGGTTGACACTTCTTAAATAGAGGATCTAAAATAAGAACACAGGCCCTCATCTTCCCTAGTGCTTGAGATAGGGAGGTGTAACATTCATACACATTTTTTGTCTTGTCATCAACTATCTTGACTCTATACTTCAATATCTTTTCTAATGTATCAAAAATTTGTTTCCTCGTCCCTTTTTTAGTCTCTTCATTAAGTTTCTTTATACTTTCTATTTCTTGCTTCAATGTATTCATGTGATCAATGGATATTGTGTCTGCACCAATTTTCTGACTTGTGGGAGGCTGATAAATCACCATTTCTATGCTTTGGGAAGGACCCGCTCCTTGCAATTGTTGTTTCAACTTCACATTTTCTATAAATAATCTATTCACTTCATCATTCATTTTAGTCTGTGCCTTCTCATATTCAAACAATCTGAGTTCCAAATGTTTGATAGTAGCCTAGGTGAACATAGCTGAATGCATGGTCATGGTAGAAGCCTCTGATGCTAAGGTGTCCTTGAGAGTCTTGACCATAAAAATCCCTTTCATTTCTTGTACAACATCAAGTAGTCTTAGTTTTTGTTTACTTTTTTGTTTGGCCCAAAAGGCTAGGGTTTCAATCTTTGGATTGTACCCTGTGCCACTCATTCCTTCTTCTGAATTGAACTCAACAGCCAACACAGGATCTTCTCTATTTCTTACTTGATCAATTAAGAAAACCCTTTTTAGCTCCATCCTAGGGATAATCAAGATATTATTTTTCAACACCATTTGTTTGGACTCTTGTGGACTAATGTTTATTTCATTTATTTTGAGCTCACTAAAAGTTTGAGCAATAATTTGATCGTGTTGAGATTCTTCAACACCCATCTTATTTATTTGAAACCTTTCTTCAAATTACTTCATCTTTATTTTAATCCAAAAATATTTGAATTCAAGGGTTTGGATAAATTCATCATCTTCTATAAACCTAAGAACAACAACCACTCTTTCATCCTCATGCATTTCTTGTTCACCTTGCCCCTGCACATCCATTTTTTGCTTAGGCTTGTGAGCTTCAATGTCAAGCTCAGGGAGTGGTTGATCAACTTCAATATCATCTTTTAAATGCCTTAGCACACTAGCCACCTCTTCAATATTCCCTACTTCCTCAATCATTATATATGACACAAGTGGAGTTGGTCCATGTACCTTCTACCTCTTGGCCTCTGGTTGTTCTGGAGGTGAGTCTGGTGAAACATGTCATACTGAGACAGTTTCTGAGGGTTTTGAGATTACAACTCCACCTTGCTTCTTAACTAGCAACGTGGTGGGCTTTGGAGACTAACCCCATACTCCATTGTTGACTTGTCATATATCCTTTGAAAGTTTTCAATCATCAAATTAATTCTTTTGAGAGGGTTTACCTCTTCCACATAGAAACCTAGAAAATCAATGTCCCTTTTCTTCTTCTCCTCTTCCAATTTCAATAATACTTCCCACTTTCTCCTTCTCTGGAATACTTCCTATGGTGTAATGCAATTTCTTATCACATCTTCCTCATAATCAACTTCATGTGTGACCCCAACTTTAGTGAGGATTATCTACCTTACAAAATTCATATAACCCTTTGGGTCAAAAACTCTCTCTTCTATATTTTAAATAATATATGCTCTTCAAACAACCCTGTAGTTCATCAAGTGTGTCAAATCCTATAGGGATCTCTCCACACATAGTCATATCAGGCAAGAAAATTCTTTTCTTTTGTCTTTTCATAACATCTTGTTCTATCTATAACATTTGCCACATTAATTATAAGAAAGCAATTCAAAGAGACACAAATTTTGGTAAAACATGTGGAGCTTGAGGGCATCCATAAATTATGATGACTGTATAATCAAGTAAAAAGAACCAATCACCAAAATTGTGTGAATGTCCTTGTTCCGATTTAAGCTCCAATGTTCTCAATAATTCTCTAATCTCCATAGGTAATCTTGGTGAAATATGTCCAAGAGTAGCCATGACTCTTACCACAAAATCATCATGAAATATCACATAGTCACCCTTTCTACATTTGTTATCCCATATGTAGCACCAATTTTGGGTAGGCAACAAGCTACATTGTTGATCTAACTGTTACCTATTTTTTCTCCTAGCTCAAATAGGTAGAGCTGATTATGTTTTTACAAAGTGAAAACAAAAGGTACATCCATTCCCTACTATGTCATATTCATATGCATAAAGGAAAACATATAAAGACTACATCATCACATTATAAATATGCATATAACAAAGAAGAGAAAGAATCATTTTCTTAAAAAATGTAGTCTTTATTGATAGTAAAAATGTATGGTGTCCCACACAAGCCGTGGGACTAAATATCTGAATGCATATAATGGAAAAAACTATACATTTATAGATACAAGAAGGAAAGAATGCATATGTAAAGAGTGGAGACTCGTCATTCCCTGAATGATGAATCCTAGTTGTTGGCTTTGGCTTTGCATCTATTGCTTCCTCTCTTGCTTGTCCAACCTCTAGTTGTTGCTTGCCCTGTTGCTCCAAAAAAATTTGCATGTGAGAGAGAAAATTGGTTAGAGCAATGAAGGATCACCAGCCAATGCATGTACAAATATCCATAAACATATAATATGATCCTCATGTGCATTAAGATAGCCTGCATACCATAGATTTCTACGAAAACAAGACATTTATCAAACACATCTATCATATGCTCCGTTTTATCTAACAATTTTGCTCATTGTGTAGATATAGGCGAATCTTTGTTACTATTTTGTTTTATCTGTTTACAACATGTGGGATAAAATGTGGCTCCCACAAGGGTTGAGCCCAACATGTTGCCTTCTTGCTTCTTTTGAGAGGGATGACCACAAGTTGGATCAGTTATGAAACAATTGAAGACAAGTTTTATACAATCAAGATTATATTGATAAGAGAAATCGCCTTATTAATGAAGGCTTTCCCTTATTAATGAAATTCCTTTTTTACCAATATATGCATGATGCAAAGATGGTCATCAAAAGTTTCATGATACTCTTATTGAACAACAACAGTTTGGTGCATAATAAAGTCAAGAAGAGGTATAGTGAATAGTCTCGTGAGAATGAAGCACAATTTAAGGATTTTTCAGTAATAGTACACATGATTTTCATGAGGAATAGACATGATGGGGTAACCATCCTTGAGGGAAAGTCCTGGTAGTCCTACGACTGTCTTGATTACCTTGTTCATAGTGCATTCTATGATATAGAGACAGAGCTAAGGACCTTGAACAATCATCATGAGAGATGATCGAGGGTAGTTAATTGACAGTCAAGTCCCAGTGCATAAGGCAGTAGCTTGGGCATCCAAACAACATGGTGGGAAAGGGAGACAATGGTATGCATCAAGAAGGGTAGTAAACAATGATAAGGAAGTTAAGTGATGTTAGTGAATGGTACATGAACATTTGGTCAAGGCACAACCACGTCTATCAAAGAGCAATGGACAGTCATGAAAAACAGAGCATCCACATTACAATGCAAAATGGAAGGAAGTGACATTGATGAAATAGAATGCCTGGTAAATAGTCATAGATGCCACTGTTATAATAGTAAAAGATTATCTAATGCATTAATGGTCACCTTGCATTAGACAATAATGTGCATATAAGATGGTGTATAGGTCTGAGATAGTTAAAGGACATTTGAAATCTTTATCAAGCAATTAATGAACCTACACGGTGATAGAAATAGTGAAGTCATCGTCATGCAATATCCCAAATCATAAGATGACAGTCATCCATGTGCAAAGCAATAAGAAAAACAACTATGAATGATCAAAAAGGGAAAATTGAGCAAAGTGGTAGCATTTTTTCTTGTGGAGCAGTTTGTCAAAGTGATTGAGTTGTCTTAACAACACCACACAAGTAGTAATAATTTAGATCAATATTCAAGTTGTCTACATTGTAGTTAGCCCACAAGATGTTTAAGAGATAAATTTGAGTGGCCTTGAGTTGGAAATGCAATCTTTTCATTTGTTATGGGCATGGGTATTTTTGTGATAATGAAGAAAGTGGTAGTCAATTCAAAAGAAGTGACAAGTATAGCTAGGATTGAGGTTTTAGAGAATAGTCATATTTATATGACAGTCTATAAAAGAGGATGCAAGCATAGTCACTTCAATTAGAAGATAAGGAAAAAAAACAAGTGCTATTGATAGTAAAAGGTACAAAAGCACAAATGATAGTGAAATTTTATAAAAATCATCAAAATGGCAGTTCATTTAAACTTAAAAGGCAAGATAATGATCAGTGACTCGAAGTGATTGAATGATAGTCTTCAAGTTTTCAAGTGAAAAGGTAGTGTTAATGAAGGAATGAAAAAGATGCATAAAGTCTTTGAATAGTTCCCATACTATGCAATGATATTGAATCACTTTGGAAATCATTTTTTCCCTTCCCAGGGAAACATTTTATTGTGGAACAATCGACAAAGATAGTTCTTGTTTCGACTGCCCACTCTCCCATGAGGTCTCATTCATATTATAATCTTGTTTGATCTTATCATAGTAAAAGGATTATGACACTGCTGGAGTGGCATCATGAGAACATGAAAGTGGAGTCAACTCTTGCAAAATGCAAAAAAAATTAAGAAAATGTGGAGGCCATAGCCATGGGAAAAATGCAAATGAAAATGCATAGAAAAACACAAGGAGATTCATCATTTATTTTGCATATGAGCTCGAAATGAGAGAAGTGCAGAAAACCCTTGTTTTATTTCCTCTTCCAGAGAAAATTCACTTGCATAGAGAATCAAAATATATGCTTAGTATTTTTAGTCACTGATAGAGCTTGAAGACAACCATAAAATACACAGACAACGACAATAGCATTTTTAATGTTTGTTGTGTTAAAATGAGCTCGAAGTAGTGTTGTTCCTCTCAGTGAAAGAAACTTACCTTGATATACACAAAAAACTCTAGAAAGCCCTTCAAAAAACCCTCATTCTAGCAACATTAAAGCCTTGATCTATATTCATGCATGGTGGTGCTCCTCAGAGTTGTGTTTTTTAGAATGATAAAATGCAAATGAAGAATGCATTGAATTCTACCATGGGTTTTGATTGTTAGGGCTTCTAAACCCTAACACGTGTCGACCAATTAAGGCATTTTTTCCTTTTGTTTAAACTTTTCAACATGAAGTAATACCGATGCCATGTGCCTAATGAGTTCACAAACCATCTCATACATGCCAAGTGAATAAGTTTTAGCACTTAGGATGTAAACCTTAAGACTTAAGTTTTTTGCATTGACTCATATGGTTGAGTCATATAATTGTCTTTTGTATTGACTCATATTGTTGAGTTGTAATATTGAATTGTAAAATATAGTTAAAATGGTGTTGTATAATTCATTTTAACTATGTTATTTATTCTACAAAAGGTGGCGTATGTTCTTGAGAATGGGTCAAGGGGGAATAGTCGAGCTTTTATGCCTTGCAAGCATATAGTAGAGGTTAGAGAAGTTTGAAAACATATGGAGGGAATATAGGGTTTTTTTTTTACTGATTTTAAAGAGATGGAGAGTATTTAGGCATCGGTTTCATGTGCCTTAATGTTTGAAATGGTGAAACTTGACTTCTTCAACACATTGGAGTTCTTTTGGAGAGGTTTCAATTGCTATTTTGGGGATTTTTGGAGGCATCCAACCCAAGGAAGTTTCTAACTCCTAGTTTGGTGCAACTGCTTGAGGGAGTTGGAGATATAGTCACTTTGTTGACTCATTTGTACTTAGTTCTAATTATGCTTTTTTGTAATTAGATACTTTTTCAGTCCTTTTATAGATTTTGGCATACTTTGTAGCTCTTTTTGGACATGAATAACAGTGAAGAACTTGGATATTAGTGATTTGGAGTTTTTCCTTCTTGTTCTTTGCTTATTATGTGCACTTAATTGATTTGATCAAGTTATTAGTGAAGTATTATTCATTTCCTTATAGCTTTGTCTCATGTTTAGCACCTTAATGCAGAAGGTATGTTAATGTAGGTTATAATCTGTGTCAAAGATGCAAATGGCTGTTAGCTGTGAGGTTAGTTTGAGTATCGGGACCTATTTGTAAAACACTTATGCAAAGACATGCAATAATGAGTTGTGCAAGTTTTAATTTCTGTCATTGAAGGCAAGTGTTTATAGTTTGTGTGTTATGTCCAAGTTTGGTTTGGTGTATCACCTACTTAGTTTTCATTTTTAGTCTTTTATTTTATGCATCCTTTCTTCCCTTTTCCTTGTCAAACAGTAGAGTAATCTTGGTGATAACCATTTAGGAAGCCAACCTTCTTTGTAGGTTCATTCTCACTACAGGTTACCCAAAACTTGAGAATGTTCCTATGTGTCAATAGATTGTTGAACCTTAAGTTTAGTAGGGTAAAAATCTAGTTGATAACAATTTTGGAATGCTCGGTGGGACTGTCGATTCAAGACAGTTCAAGAAATTACATGTTTTGTTGGTTTTGATATGCAACCAGTGAATTTTAGGCCTTTCAAAGGTTAAAAAACAACATATCTGTCGACTCTGAGTGTGGGAAGTAGTAGAAAAATGAGTGCATCATTGAGATAACCACAATATTGAGAAATATGGTGTTTTTCTCAGTATTATTAGCCTTTGAAGGAAGTACAAACAACATTGTGGTGACTCCAATCATACATAAGCTAGTTTCAACAATTTAGGTACCTAAGTTTGTTGTTTAGGCTTGCCCATGTTCCATGTTTTACCTTTGCAATGTCTAGTTATCAACACTAAAATGGTTTTTCTCCTCTATTCCATGAAAATCATGCATGTATGCCCTCTTACCAACCATATCACATAGAACAACTTGCTAGTTTTATTCCAAATGATCTTGTAACAACATATTACTAGCAGTCCTATCATGTTTTCCACCCTCCCATCCTTGCTCAATCTCAATATCAGCCAATATATGATCAAAATAAACCCCAAGGTGATCCCACAATACTGGTTTACAATTTTTGGCCAAGCTGAACACTGAACTGATTTTTTCTAACTAAATCTTCACTTTTGGGAAGCTATAGTGGCTAAACCGTGAGGAATTTGAAGATGATGCAAACTAGTGATTTGTGACATTTAGTCTATAGATTTTAAATATATTTTTTTCAAAATTTTTGGAATAAAATTGCACTTCTTTTTCCATCTTTGAAAACTAGTTTTGTTTTAGTAAACACCATTTTAAGGAGTGATGCTCACCGTATACAACATAACTTTTTTTCCGTGAAGGATAAAATTCTAATTTTTTTAATTAGATTTGTAACTATGATATATAGCACTTTCATTTGGTTTCATAGTGATTTATTGAATATTTTTTCCTTAATCAAGTTTCGAAGTCAAACCAATTACAATTCAGACATAGGAGGATTGTATACAACATAACTTTCTTTGTATGTATCGAAATTCAATTGTTTTTTTGTTGGACAAGGACTTCAATATTTAGGGCATTGATATTTTTCAAATTTTTTTTTGATAATTTGCTATTTTCCCATATGTGTAGAACAAAGAGCTTGATTTTCAGTGAAAAACCTACATTCACAAGAAATAAAAAATAAATATAATACTAAAATTAAATTTATTTAAAATTATACTTTTTTGGAAGCTTATAATAAGGACTACATACTTAATTTTTTTTTTTTAAAAGAATTCATTTGATCCCCCAAAAGGTAAATCAAAAGTGGTTTTTATCAGCATTTTGATAGGTGTAAAGGAGACCCTATTATCAGTATGGTTTAAAACTAGCGGGGTTCTATCCAAGGGGGTTTGATCTAAGGTGGTTCAATCAAACCCTCTTCAATTGGAATCCTTTAAATGGATGTTTTCAAGGCTTAAATCATTATATTTTCTAAAAATATGTGATTTCAGCAAAAATTAGGATCTCCTAGAAATTGTAAACCAGTATTGTGGGATCACCCCCCAAGAAGAGGTTTTTGATGCCGACCAACATGATTATTCACATAATCAACCTCAAGAGCACCCTTACCAAAATGTATTAGATCTGATCCAAAAGCTTGACCGTGTGTTGTGGGATTTGAGCCCAAAGCTTGAACATATGGAGATTAGTGATGTTAGTAAGGTGTTCTCACACATATATTAGATGTTGGTTGACTTCAAGAAGCGGAAAAAGATTATCTTGCAACAACAAGAGTTGGTTGATCAATCCTTTGTTTATGATCAAGAGTAGGTGATAAAAAGAATACAGTTTGAGGAAAGTCTTGAAAGAGAGATAGTTGCTAAAGAGGGGCAAATGAAGTTTTTGTCTTCTTAGGTGAAAAGTAATCGAGCTTACTCAGATTATCAATGCCAACAAAGGTATGAAACCTAGGCAACCCCTTCCATTCCTAGTTTCAATTGACCTTTTCCTGTAATGTTGAATCATCCTATGAATGAAGAGGTTTCCAAGTACAAGTTCCCTAGTTTTAAACAAGAGAAACCTTTTGATCCCTTTAGTGAGCCTACCAATGAGCCCTCTAACCCTAAGTTTCCAAGTTGGAAAGGGCCATCTGCTCTACCCTGTGAGGTTCCAACATCTGCCATACAAGAGGAGGAGGCTTCAAATATAAATTTAGTTCATTTAGATATGGAGCAATATAGATTAGAACAAAAAAGGATTGAACAAGAAATCACTTTTCTAGGTGAATCCTTGAATGTTCTAACAATAAGCTTCCTTGTTTGGTAAAGGATGATGAAAATGTTTCAATGATTCAACTAGGATAGTAGGATGAATAGGTTAGAGAGACTAATCAACAGGAGCTTTCTACAGTTTTGATGGGTGAACTACCCTCTTACATTGAGTATGACAAAGAGGGTGTGAGTCTAATCGCACTAATATCAGTTTCTTAACAGTAAGAAGAGATCAAACAGTATGGTGAGTTTTTTATTGATGATCATGAACAAGAAAATGGGGCCTTAGACCATGAAGAAGAGCATAAAATTGAACTTGACACCATTGTCTAGGATATGAGCTTTGATATCTTCAAGCATGTTATGTATGAAAAAGCTAATGTTGAGCTTTATGAAGAGGTGTGCACAGATATAGTTGGACAGTTTTGTTCAATGTTGGTTGAAAAGGAATTAGACCTATTAGAGGTTGACAATCATGTTGAAGTAGAACAATAGGTTCACAAGCTTGAACAAGTGCTAAAGCAACAAGAGGAAGATGGTCCTCATAGAGAGGAGTTCATTATCTCAAGTCAATAAAATTCTCATGAACTTGATTTGTAAGGTCTTAGCTGGTTGGAGGAGCTTCCTTTCTATTGTACAATAGAGCTTGAAGTTGATTTATCAGATGAAAGTTTGTTTCAAGAGGCTTCTTCATTGTTTGAAAATTTTCCTTCCTTTGTTGAAGAGGACAAACCTGAGTTGGAGTGTACTTCCTTGGATGATAATGATGAGTTTGAACTTGAGATAGCTGTCCCTAAGAGCCTTCCAAGAGCTGATAGCTTTGATGAGTTGTTAGCCACCCTAGTGGAAGAGGATTTTCTATTGACCATGGAGGAGGAATCAACATGGCAACTTACTATGCAAGGTGAAGGTAATGTTTTTTTTTGTAAGCATCCAAATTATTTTCTCTATAGTCCAAACTTAGCCACGAAGTATGACAACCATGAAAAACATGAAGAAAGAGAAGCAACCAGTAATGGAAAATCAAAGTTTGTTCATTCTAGGGGCTATCCAATTAGATATTTAGCCAGTTTGGAGGCCACTGAAGCACCAGAGGGCATGCTTGCACCCAAGTATGAGGATGCAATTAAAGAAGAAGCTGATTTTGGATTTGCAGTTGAAAGTGATCAAATTCAACTCACTTGTCTAGTCCAGGACAACAATAGGCATGATCAAAATCAAGGTGTAAGTGAGTTTACTTGCATCTTGCATGAAACATTGTAACAATTGATTGAATATTTGCATGTGTTTCATGTTCTTTCAACAATACATAGTCATGTAATGCATCAATTATTGATTAGAAAGGGGTGTTATTTTGAAAAGCCAGTCAATGGTTTTTTTTGACCAACTTCTTTGTTGGTTAGGGTAGGTTAAAATAGGTTTTTAGATGTAGTTTTCAATTCCCTAAGTGTTTTTCAACAAAGTTAAGTAGTTTTCCTTTGAGTTTTTGGTGTTTGAATAAGTTTTCAAGGTATCATACACTAATTTTTTGAGTTACAACAGTGTACAAGACTATTTTTTAAGTCTTGTTTTGGTTTTCTAAGTGAATCTATGCCCAATGGACAAGCCTAGGCAACTGGTCATGATGTTTAGCAGGCAAACATATAATAGATGTCACCAAAAATGTTACCTATTTTTGCTTCTAGCTCAAATAGGTAGAGCTAATTATGTTTTTACAAAGTGAAAACAAAAGCTACATCCATTCCCTGCTATGTCATATTCATATTCATAAAGGAAAACATCTAAAGAATACATCACCACATTATAAATATGCATATAACAGAGAAGAGAAAGATCATTTTCTTCAAAAATGTAGTCATTATTGATAATAAAAATGTATGGTGTCCCACACAAGCCATGGGACTAACTATTTGAATGCATATAATGGAAAAAACTATACATTTATAGAGACAAGAAAGAAAGAATGCATATGTAAAGAGTGGGCACCCGTCATTGCCTGAATGATGAATCTCAGTTGTTGGCTTTGGCTTTGCATCTACTGCTGCCCCTCTTGCTTGTCCAACCTCTAGTTGTTGCTTGCCCTGCTGCTCCAGAAATTCCTGCATGTGAGAGAGAAAATTGGTTAGAGCAATGAAGGATCACCGGTCAATACATGTGCAGATATCCATAAACATATAATATAATCCTTATGTACATTAAGATAGCTTTTATACCATAGATATCTAGGAAAAAAAGAGAGTTATCAAACACATATATCATATGCTCTATTTTATCTAACAATTTTTCTCATTGGGCAGAAATAGGTGAATCATTGTTATTGTTTTGTTTAATCTATTTACAACATGTGTGATAAAATGTGGCTCCCACAAGGGTTGAGCCCAACATGCTTCCATCTTGCTTCTTTTGAGAGGGATGACCACAAGTTGGATCAGTTATGAAACCATTGAAGACAAGTTTTATACAATCAAGATTATATTGATAAGAGAAATCACCTTATTAATGAAGGATTTCCCTTATTAATAAGGACATTCCTTTTTTACCAATATATGCATGATGCAAGGATGGTCATCAAAAGTTTCATGATACTCTTATTGAACATCAATAGTTTGGTGCATAATAAAGTCAAGAAGAGGTACAATGAATAGTCTCGTGAGAATGAAGCACAATTTAAGGATTTTTCAGTAATAGTACACATGATTTTCATGAGGAATAGACATGATGGGGTAACCATTCCTTAAGGGACAATCTTGATAGTCCTATGGCTGTCTTGATTACCTTGTTCACAGTGCAATCTATGATATAGAGACAGAGCTAAGGACCTTGAACAATCATCATGAGAGATGATCTAAGGTAGTTAATTGACAGTCAAGTCCCAGTGCATAAGGAAGAAGCTTGGGCATCCAAACAACATAGTGGGAAAGGGAGACATTGGTATGCATTAGGAAGGGTAGTAAACAATGATAGGGAGGTTAAGTGATGTCGATGAATGGTACATGAACATGTAGTTAAGGCACAACCATGTCCATCAAAGAGCAATGGACAGTCATGAAAAATAGAGCATCCACATTACAATGCAAAATGGAAGGCAGTGACATTGATGAAATAGAATGCCTAATAAATAGTCATAGATGCAACTGTCATAATAGTAAAAGATTATCTAATTCATTAATGGTCCCTTGCATTAGACAATAATGTGCATATAAGATGGTGTATAGGTCTGAGATAGCTAAAGAAGGATATTTGAAATCTTTATCAAGCAATTAATGAACCTGCACAATGGTAGAAATAGTGAAGTCATCGTCATGCAATATACCAAATCATAAGATGATAGTCATCCATGTGCAAAGTAATAAGAAGAACAACTATGAATGATCAAAAAGGGAAAATTGAGAGAAGTGGAAACATTTTTTCTTGTGGAGCAGTTTGTCAAAGTGATTGAGTTGTCTTAACAACACCACACAAGTAGTAATAATTTAGATCAATATTCAAGTTGTCTGCATTGTAGTTGGTCCACAAGATGTTTAAGATATAAATCTGAGTGGCCTCAAGTTGGAAATGCAAGCTATTCATTTGTTATGGGCATGGGTATTTTTGTTATAATGAGGAAAGTGGCAGTCAATTCAAGAGAAGTGATAGGTATATCCAGTATCAAGGTTTCAGAGAATGCTCATATTTTTTATGATAGTCTATAAAAGAGGATGCAAGTGCAGTCACTTCAATTAGAAGATAAGGAAAAAACAAGTGCTATTGACAGTAAAAGGTACAAAAGCACAAATGATAGTGAAATTTTATAAAAATCATCAAAATGGCAGTATGTTTAAACTCAAAAGGCAAGATAATGATCAGTGACTCCAAGTGATTGAATGATAGTCTTCAGGTTTTCAAGTGAAAAGGTAGTGTTCATGAAGGAATGGAAAAGATGCATGGAGTCTTTGAATAGTTCTTGTACTGTGCAATGCTATTGAATCACTTTGCAAATCTGTTTTTCCCTTCGCAGGGCAACATTTTATTGTGGAACAATCAACAAAGATAGTTCTTGTTTCGACTATCCACTCTCCCATGAGGTCTCATTCATATTATAATCTTGTTTGATCTTATCATAGTGAAAGGATTATGACACTGCTGGCATGGCATCATGAGAACAAGAAAGTGGAGTCAACTCTTGCAAAATGAAAAAAAAAGAAAAGAAAATGTGGAGGCCGTGGCCATGGGAAAGATGCAAATGAAAATGCATAGAGAAATGCAAGGAGATTCATCATTTATTTTGCATATGAGCTTGAAATGAGAGAAGTGTAGAAAACCCTTGTTTTATTTCCTCTTCCACAAAAAATCACTTGCACAGAGAATCAAAATATATGCTCAGCATTTTTAGTCATTGATAGAGCTTGAAGACAACCATAAAATACATAGACAACAACAATAATATTTTTAATTTTTGCTGTAGTGAAAATGAGCTCAAAGTAGTGTTGTTCCTCTTTGTGAAAGAAACTTACCTTGATATACACAAACAACTCCAGAAAGCCCTTTAGAAAACCCTCATTCCAGCAACATTAAAGCCTTGATTTGTATTCATCCATGGCGGCGATTCTCAAAGTTGTGGTGTTTTTCATAATGATAAAATGCAAATGAAGAATGCATTGAATGTTACCATAGGTTTTGATTGTTAGGGCTTCTAAACCCTATCATTTTCCAACCAACTAAGGCATTTTTTCCTTTTGTTTAAACTTCTCAACATGAAGTAATACCCATGCCATGTGCCTAATGAGTTCACAAATCCTCCCATACATGCCAAGTGAATAAGTTTTAGCACTTAGGATGTAAACTTTAAGACTTAAGTTTTTTGCATTGACTCATATGGTTGAGTCATATAATTGTCTTTTGCATTGACTCATATTGTTGAGTCATAATATTGAATTGTAAAATATAGTTAAAATGGTGTTGATGTTCTTGAGAATGGGTCAAGGGGGGATTATTGAGCTTTTATGCCTTGCAAGCATATAGGAGAGGTTAGAGAAGTTTGAAAACATATGGAGGGAATATAGGGTTTTTTTTGACTAATTTTAAAGAGATGGAGAGTATTTAGGCATTAGTTTCATGTGCCTTAATGTTTGACATGGTAAAACTTGACTTCTTCAACACATTGGAGCTCTTTTGGAGAGGTTTCAGTTGCTATTTTTGGGGCTTTTTGGAGGCATCAAAACCAAGGAAGTTTCTAACTCCTTGTTTGGTGCAACTGCTTGAGGGATTTGGAGATATAGTCTCTTTGTTGACTCATTTGTACTCAATTTTGATTATGTATTTTTTTACTTAGAGACTTTTTTAGTCCTTTTATAGATTTTGGCATACTTTGTAGCTCTTTTTGGACATGAATAATAGTGAAGATCTTGGATATCAGTGATTTGAAGTTTTTCCTTCTTGTTCTTTGCTTATTGTGTTCACTTAAGTGATTTGATCAAGTTATTAGTGAAGTATTATTCATTTCCTTATAGCTTTGTCTCATGTTTAGCACCTTAATGCAGTAGGTAGGTTAATGCAAGTTATAATTTGTGTTAAAGATGCAAATGGCTGTTAGCTATGAGGTTACCTTCCTCCTAGGAGTTTGAGCATCAGGATCTCTTTGTAAAATACTTATGCAAAGACATACAATAATGAGTTGTGCAAGTTTTAATTTCTATCATTGAAGGAAAGTGTTTGTAGTTTGTGTGTTATGTCTAAGTTTGGTTTGGTGTATCACCTCCTTAGTTTTCATTTTTAGTATTTTATTTTATGCACCCTCTCTTCCCTTTTCCTTGTCAAACAGTAGAGTAATCTAGTTGATAATCATTTAGGAAGCCGACCTTCTTCAGAGATTCATTCTCACTACAGGTTACCCACAACCTGAGAATGTTTGCATGTGTCAATAGATTGTTGAACCTTAAGTTCAGTAGGTTGCAAATCTAGTTGATAACACTAACATTTGCAAATTCATCCTTCCAGTCCATTTGTCTTTGTTTTGGTACAAAACTAGGTGACACAATAGAGAATAACATCTGAAAGTGATGGGGGCCTTAACTTCTTTCACTTGTAAGAAGCCCTCATGCAACCTCTTCTCAACCAATGAAGCAAAGTCAAATTCAATGTTAGTATCAAGATTTTGTATCCTCATAGCTATCATCATGAGTTTGACTATCATTTTATCTTGGGAATCCATTCAAAGTAGTTGACACAGAGAAAAATAAGTCCTTTTAAAATATACTTGGAAGTCCTCAACAACAAACTATTCACTGCTAGAAGGGGAGATGGGTATTCTTCTATTGTTTTCCCCCTTTTTCATATACATGGGAAGCTCATCACTCCTATAGGTTTTTTTGAGTTTGTTATAATCCTCTTCACTCTTCTATAGATCAACCTTAGTGAGGGCTTGCTTGTTCAATATGAAGTATTCAATAATTGTTGATTTTGTCAATTCTACTAGTGGCGAGCCATCGGTATTCTCACGGTTTTGGTGGTAGGGTGATAATGTTGTGCCAAAAATTTGATAAAATCTACATCCACATAGACATTTGGGACTACTAACTTAGCCAAATCCAAATTCCAAGAGTTTGAAACTGGGATCTTGCCATCTCTTTTGTCATAGAAGTACCAAAATAGTGTTGAAAGGCACAAGAAAATTGAGAGGGGGGTGAATCAATTGTCACCAAACTCAATAAAAAATCTCAAACACTTATCAACTTCACAACCACTCTATTCTATTATTAAGTATGAACATGAAATGCAAATAACAAAAAGCAATATCAGCACAAGAAATACTAGATTTACGTGGAAAACCTAATGAGGGAAAAACCATGACGAGGATTAACTCACAATATAAAGTAATTCCAAAATTGAATACAAAGAGGCTCACTGCCAAGGGATCACTGCACAAAATACAAGGCTCAATGCCTATAGAAAGGACTCACTGTCCAAAAAGGAGGCTGACTGCCTATAGATACAAATGATAACAGAAAAGATCCACCACAACAGGTTACACACATCTACAACCTTGATTAGAAGATTGTAGACACCATCAAATCACTACTTTTAGGAATCTAGCACATTAAAGTATTGCTGCCTTAATTCACTTTTCACACAATTTGCTTCTTACACTTGTTGAATTCTTGATTGATACAATTCATAACAACTTGACTTGTATTTATACCATCTTCAACCTTAGAAACTGTCTCCAAGGTCAGCTACACATGCTTCATTTTATAAATTCAAATTAGGTTGGCAACTTAACATTCCCGTGGTGGAAAGGAATGAGAGCGGACCAAACCAACACTTAAACAAGACCTAAAACAGTGTCTCGAATCAATCACACACTTCCTTAACTAATACTTAATCCTTTGCATGAAGTGTAAACACTAGGTTGGCCAAACCTAATGAAAACACAAGTGAAATTTGAAGTACACGCTTCTGCAATGAGAAAATAGCATGCAAACCACATAACACGCTTCACCATGCACAAGAACATGTCTTAGATACCTTCAAATTCATTTGTAGTAAGTGCAAAAATCTTCATACATAGAACACTTCCCATCAGCCCATCCGAACTAAATAAACACACACAAGAACATTAAAACTAGTCTTCCAGAGAACCAAACCATGAACGCCTTTTCCAAAACACAAATAACACCTTTATAAGTCATCTTCCAGATTCGCAAGACCTGAAACAAACTAGCGGAGGACTGCATAGTAGAAATATTTCTCCCAATCTACAGGCAAATAGCTCTGCCAGACTAGTTCACACACCGATGAACACAACTTTCACACTACATCAAACTAGAAACTCTAATCCAGGATATATCATCCAATGAAGCCCATAAACAACTCTTCAGATCTGTACAAGCATAAAATCAACACAAATGAAATGCAGAGCACATTTTAAACACATACTCAACTTTGTCTACACTATTTCTCAAAAATACTTGGAAACTCATCATATTAGCACACCTGCAACACCATAAAGATAGCTCCATGTACTCACATTATCTCAACATATCAACTATACATGCACAACCTATAACATCCTATACTGTGTTGACATCAATGACAACATCAATGACAACACCATCAAACTTACTCATACTTGCAACAATCTCCCCCTTTATCATTGATGGCAACACATGATGTGAAAAACAATCAAAGACATTAACCATTCCATTCCCACAATCTCCTTTATTTTTAGATTAAACAACCTACACAGCATTCCTACACTCTCAATACTCTCTCCTTTTTCTTTCACTGTCTTTCACTTGACTCTCTCTCCCCCTTTGACATCAATGGAAAAGACCAAAAGCTCTGATCACTCCCCCCTAGGAGTGCACCCACACATCTCATACTGCAACAATGAAACTTTCTACTCCCCTTGCGGAGTAGACCCATTCATTAGTCCAGACAAATGAAGAATCTATAGATCCACTGGACTGATGCACCTCCATGTGCACCTAGTTCAAAGGAGGGCCAATGACCCCCAACTTCTCCCTGAGATACTCAAAAGTATCCTTCAAAAGATCCTTAGTAAACATACCTTCAATCTGACCCTTTGTAGGCACATACTCCAGTCTGACTTCATTCTTCAATACGGTCTCCCTCAAGAAATGATATCTGATAGATATATGCTTTATCCTTGAATGCATTACCAGATTCTTTGAAATGTTTATTGCACTTGTATTATCACAAAAGATAGGGATAGGATCATCACATATCACTCCTATATCCTTCAATGTTTGCTTCATCCATAAGACCTGTGTGCAACAAGATGCTACTATAATGTACTCAACTTCTGTAGTGGATAAAGAAACTGAATCTTGTTTCTTGCTTATCCATGAAACCATTCTTCCTCCAAGAAAGAATGCACTGCCACTTGTACTCTTCTGGTCATCTACACAAACAACCCAATCTACATCAGTAAAAACACTTAAAGTGAAATTAGTATCTGTAGGATACCACAAACCATAATCCAAAGTGCCTTTAAGATATCTAAATATCCTCTTCACAACTGTAACATGTGCTTCTTTCGGTTCTGCTTGAAATCCGGAAACCAAACATACTGCATGCATGATATCCAGTCTAGTAGTAGTAAGATACAACAATCCACCAATCATAGATTTGTACATGCTCTAATCAACTTTAGGAGATTCATCATCTTTACTCAATTTGCATCCAGTCACCATAGGGGTATAGATCAATTTGGAGTCATCCATTCCAAAATTCTTCAACAACTCTTTGACATACTTTGACTGTGAAATGAATATCCCTTTATTAGTTTGATTCACTTGAAGTCCAAGGAAGAAATTCAATTCACCAATCATAGACATTTCAAACTCTTTTTCCATCTCCTCTACAAACCTCTTATGCATACCTTCATTTCCTCCAAAAATGATATCATCAACATACACAACTACTATCAACATTATGTTTCCTTCAACTTTGAAATAGAGATTATTGTCTGTGGATCCCTTGCTAAAATCTTTGTTGTGTCAAATATTTGTCCAATCTTGCATACCATGCTTTGGGAGCCTGTTTGAGTCCATACAATGCCTTTTTCAACTTACAAACCATGTTCAGTTTATCTGATAACTGAAATCCCTCCAGTTGTTCCATGTACACTTCTTCCAATTCTCCATTCAGCAATGCAAACTTGACATCCATCTAATATACCTTGAAGTATTTATGAGCAGAAAATGCCAAAAACATCCTAATAGCCTCCATTCTTGCCACTGGGGCAAATGTTTCTTCAAAGTCAATTCATTCAACCTGTGAATAACCTTTGCATACAAGTCTTGCTTTGTTTCTCACTACTTGACCATTCTCATTCATTTTATTCCTAAACACCCACTTTGAACCAATTACATTCTTGTTTATAGGTCTAGGAACCAATTCCCATGTTTGATTCTTCTTTATTTGCTACAACTCTTCTTTCATAGCTCTAACCCAACTCTCATTTTTGCATGTTTCACACATAGACTTAGGTTCTATCTTTGAAAGTAAACACAGATTTACCTTAGCTACTACCACTTTGCTTCTTGTCTTCACACCTTCACTTTTATCCCCAATTATCTATTCTTCTAGATGATTCTTCTTTACATACTTAGGAGTCTTAGGAGCAAGTTCTAGAATTTATTCTTCTTCAATTTATTCTTCTTCTTCTTTCTTATTCTCTTCTGGTACTGGTCCTCGATAGGCTCATCTGGTTCAACTTCACTTATCTCAATAGGTTTGTGCATATCTTCATCAACCTTCACATTTGCACTCTCAACAATCTTCCTCAATATTTTATTGAAGCATCTATATGCTTTCCTACTAGTTGAATACCCAAGGAAACTACCTTCATCACATCTAGCATCAAACTTTCCAAGGTTCTCATCATCTCTTTTAATGTAAATTTTTCTTCCAAACACCTTAAAGTAACTTCACAATAGGAATCTTACTAGTCCATAACTCATAAGGAGTCTTTGTGCTGCTACCTCTGATATGAACTCTATTAAGAATGTAAACAATAGTGTGGATTGGCTCTCTCTAGTATACATTAGGTACATTTTCCTCTTTCATCATAGTTCTTACAGCTTCCTAAACAGTTTGGTTCTTCCTCTCAACAACTCCCGTATGCCGAGGAGTTCTAGGAGCAAAAAATGTCTCTTTATGCCATGCTCTTCACAAAATGTATTAAACTCACTGGAAGTGAATTCTCCACCTTTATCAGACCTTAAGCATTTGATTCTCAGGTTCACTTCATTCTCTACCCTTTCCTTGAACACTTTAAATATATCTAGAGCTTGATATTTCTCCCTAAGAAATGTAACCCATGTCATTTTAGAATAATCATTGATAAGAATCATGAAATACCTATCACCATTAAGATTTCCTATTCTTGTAGGACCACAGAGGTCTGTATGAACCAATTCCAGCATTTCGGTAGTAGATAGCTCTTTTCCTTTAAAATTGCATCTTGTTTGCTTTCCCAACTGTCATCTCCTACAAATGGTATTGGTAGGATTTGTGATTTTAGGCAAGCCCTAGACAACATCTCTTGAACTAATCCTCATCAAATTATCAAATTTTACATGTCCCATCCTCTGGTGCCATAGCCAACTTTCATTAAATTGAGATACAAGGCACTAACCATCAACACCCTTAAGCTGATAAATGCTTCCACAAATTCTTCTTGTAGCAACCATAGTTTCAGACCCTTTTTTGATCTTATAGGTGTTATCCTGAAACACAAGCTTGAACCCTTTGCTACACATTTTTCCAACACTCAAAATATTATGCCTTAAGCCCTTAACATAATAGACATCATCAATGCTATGTTTTCCATCAAAACTAATAGTTCCTTTTCCAAAAATATTTGCTCTAGAATCATCTCCAAACATGACTAATCCACCATCATACTTCTCAAGTTTAGTGAACTTACTTTTGTCTCTGGTCATGTAATTTGCACAACCAATGTCAATCATCCAATAGTCTTCATCTTGTCTAGCATGAAATGCAATAACCGAAGCACCTTCCATCTCTTCCTTCTTGTTCTCTGGACCACTTTCCCTTGCACATCTTTTAGAGTTAGCGAATACAAATTTATTCTCTAAGGCTAGAAATAAGCATTCATCATCATTATCCTCAAAATATGATTCATCATAAGAAATCCCAACATCTTCTTTAACATAATACAATCTCTTAAACTTCTTATCCTTTTTATCTTTATTATCTATGTTCTTCTTACTCTATTTGGACATCTTGAAGCATAGTGACCAATATTTCCACAATTGAAACATTTAAATGGTAACATACCTTTGTACTTATCAATACCTTTCTTAAACTTGTAAAATTTGCTTCTAATTCATCTGAACCATCACTATCCGGATCATCTTCTGTCTTTGTAGCTTTAAAGGCTGATTATGTCTTCTCCTTTTCTTTTCCAAACTTTCTCATCTCAAATGCAGTCAAGGTGCCAAATAGATGTTCTTTAGTAAACTTCTTAGGATCATGCACTTCTTCAATAGCTGAGAACTTATCACTATAACTCTCTAGTAGAGTCATCAAAATATTCTCCTTCACATATTCATCAGTCAGGGTACCACCTTCATTTTTCACTTCATTCACTACAATATCAACCCTCTGAAAATAGCTTGCAATATCTTCACCTTCTTCCATTTTCAAGTTCTCATATCTATGCTTTACTATTAGCTTCTTTGATAATTTCACTCTATCATTTCCTTCATAAATATCTTCCAACTTCTTCCATACTTCATAAGCAGTGCCCAAAGAAATAACTTTTGTTCTCTTAGTCTTAGATAAAGCATTGTAGATTGCATACCTTGCTTTTTCATTCTCCTCATAGGCAGAAATCTCATATGCAAAAGAAGGAACACTTTTTGGTGCAACATACTTTGTCTCCACAACTTTCCAAGTCTTGTAACCAAGAGAGATTATGTAACCTCTCATCTACACTTTCCAGTCACTATAGTCAGATCCATCAAACATAGGGATTTCCAATTTGTGCACCATCGGATCTACCTCAAGCGGTTAAGTTCTCCACCAAGGAACCAAAGCTCTAATACCAATTATTGAAAGGCACAAGATGACTGAGAGGGGGGGTGAATCAGTTGTCACCAAACTCAATCAAAAATATCAAACACTTATCAACTTCACAACCACACTATTTTGTTATTAAGTATGAACATGAAATGCAAATAACATAAAGCAAAATCAACACAATTAATACCAGATTTACGTGGAAAACCCAATGAGGGAAAAACCACAATGAGGATTAACTCACAATATAAAGTAATTCCAAACCCGAATACAAAGAGGCTTACTGCCCAAAATACAAGGCTTCCTACCTACAAAAAGGACTCACTGTCCAACAAGGATGCTCACTGCCTACAAATACAAATGATAACATAAAAGATCTACCACAATAGGTTACACACATCCACAACCTTGATCAGAAGATTGCATACACCATTAGCTCACCACTTTCAGGAATCTGGCACATTAAAGTACTATTGCCTTAATTCACTTTTTGCACACTCTGCTTCTTACACTTGCGACATTCTTGATTGATACAATTCATAACAACTCGACTTGTATTTATACCATCTTCAACCTTAGAAACTTTCTCCAAGATCATCTACACACACTTCATTTTACAAATTCAAATTAGGTCGACAACTCAACATTCCCGTGGTGGAAAAGAATGAGAGAAAACCAAAAAAAACTTAACCAAGACCCAAAACAATGTCTTAGATCAATCACACGCTTCCTTAATTAATACTTAATACTTTGCATGAAGTGTAAACACCAAGTCATCCAAATGTAATGAAAACATAAATGAAATTTGAAGTACATGCTTCCGCAACGAGAAGATAACATGTAGACTACATAACATGCTTCACCATGCATGAGAACATGTCTTAGAGACCTTCAAATTCATCTACAGTAAGTGCAACAATTTTCATACATAGAACACTTCCCATCAGTCCATCCAGACTGCACAGACACACACAGGAATGTTGAAACTAGTCTTCCAGAGCACCAAACCACAAATGCCTTTGCCAAAACACAAATAAAATATTTATAAGTCATCTTCTAGATCCAAAAGACCTGAAACAAAATAGTGGAGGACTGCGGAGCATAAACATTTCTCCTAGTCCACAGACAAACAACTCTGCCAGACTAGTTCACACATCGATGAACACAAATTTCACACTACATCAAACCAGAAGCTCTAATATAGGATATATCATCTAATGAAGCCCTTAAATAACTCTTTAGATCTACACAAGTATAGGATCAACACAAAATAAATGCAAAGCACATATCAAAGCACATTCTGAACATAGACTCAACTCTATCTGCACTATTTCTCAAAAATACTTGGCAACTCATCATATCAGCACACTTGCAACACCATAAAGATAGCTCCATGTACTCACAACATCTCAACAAAATTTCAACTATACATGCACAACCTGCAACATCTTGTACTGTGTTGACATTAATGACAACACCATCAAACTTAGTCATACTTGCAACAATTAGATCCCAACCTAAAATGGGAATAATCCATCCTGCAACCATGAGCTTCATCTCTAAACACCTTTTTATACACCTTTTCTACTGATTTAGGTAAAACATCTAATATGGATTGTTGTAGAGTTCTCTTCTTTGTTTTGGGGGCTACAAAATCCTCTTTCTTACTTTTGGGTTCACTCTTTTTGGGTGCCATGATACATAATTTCACTCCTACTTAAACCTTCTAAGCTTCTATTTGTAGAATTTTAGAAAATCAAATACTTATATACTTGCTTATGTAGAATGGTTGTGCAGTTACCTGGTGAGATAGTAGTTGCAAAGTCTTTTCCCTCGAACTCCATAACTTCTGGCATGACGAGATTTTGCAAATGATTGCAAAAAATGGCATCAAAATCTAAACTTATTTGCTATTGAGCCTAGTCATTTCGATATTAATGTCAACTTCGTGCAAAATATTTCATAATCTGCCCATATTTCAATTTTGAATATATGCCTTTGATCTGAAGAGATCAAACGGTCCATGATAAGTTGTGTAATTACTATCATAGTTAACATAAATGTCTTTTCCAACTTGTACCATAGTACTGCCATCACTTCACTCAATCGTTTCTGGGTAGTAGGATCATATAACTCTCATATACTAGCCATCTCGCTATACCGCAAGATTTATTACTATTATCACTTGCTTTTTGTGAGGTTACAGTTTAGACAATCTTATATCGCCACCCGACATGTCACTTCCATGTTATATTTTGTTCATCGCAAGACAACAGGTTACTCGTTACTGGTTAAATGAGAATTTATATTGTCTTGCATGTCTTACTTTACATTGTTGATGCTTACTACAGGGCTGCAGGTTGTTTCCATAATTAAGAGAATTCTTACCACCACCCTGCATGCCTCTTCTCTGACTATCGTGGTATACCAGTAGATGGTTGCATTGTATTCTAGACCCTCACCATACTGCCAAGGACTCTTAGAATAGAACAAGCATCCCTGCAGAAGTGCGGTAAGGGATTTTTTATACATTTCAGGTGGGATTATGGGGGTATACCATGGCTACAATGGTTTAGCTATCACTTTATTTGGAAGATTGAACAATTTTCTAGTATTTGAAGCTTTTTAAGATCTTTTTTTGGCTTTTCAGTGTCAGTCAAACCTAAAAGTTATTGTCTTTTCTTTTATAGTGACCGAGTTTAGGGAAATAAGGATTTTTAAAAGACAATACAAGGATCAAGGCTCTAGCTATTGGATTCAAGGCTTGCTTAGGTGGTGGAATTAGGAAAATTTTATAGGTTCTAATAGAATATACGTTCAAACTAAAATTTATGGGTATAAATGGTTAGCCTTCATCTAAGTTATATATGCTACCTATAAGTATAGATAACATACAACATTACACAACTATTGGAACACATTTTTCATTGCACCAAAATATTGACATGTTAATGCCTTATACAAATTCCAAAGGTAAGTGAATCCACAGGAGGCAATTAGTCCATGTCCCAAATCTGAAGGGAGATGTTGGCGATTAGTCCAAAAATCCCCCCTCAACGGCACCCAAGGGTATTTGAACCTGCGACCCGTGTCTGATACCTTTTGTTGGAACACGTTTGTTGTTGCACCAAAATATTGACCTATTAACACCCGATACAAACACCAGAGATAAGTGGATCCATAAGAGGTAGTTAGTCCATGTTCGAAGGGAGATGCTGGTAATTATTCTAACAATAACTTGTAGATCTCACAATTTAACATATAAATTCAACAATACATCAACAATAACATCAAACAAGGATAGATGAACATGAAATTTTACTATGATTCAAATACCAAATTACCACTAGATTTGATTTGGCATAAAGTCACAAATTACCATAGTCAAAGGAACCAAAAAATAGTTGAAATGGAAATATAATTAAATAAATCATATAAAAACAACTCTAAACCTGATCTATTGTGAAGTAATTAGAAAATTCTCTTTGTCACCTATCAAAAGTCTAAAATTGGATACTGTGGGGACAAGATAAGATTTGTTGAAGCAAGGAAAGTGTTGATGAGTGTTTTTGCACATTCACAACATAGACAAAGTCATAAAGTACCCTGTCCCTTGAAAGGAAATCTATCTTCAGAAAACTTCAAAAGATAACCCCAAGGATTTGATTGTCAGGTCTTGACTCTGCAAAAATGACTCAGTGGTAAATGTTATGCTGGTTTCACAAAGGGCATTTATAGTTCAACAAAAATTGAAAGCTTTTAAAAATAAGGGGTTTGTAAAATATGAAAAATGGTTAAAACTCTAACTGTATTTTCATATTTGAATCTTAAAATGACTTCAAATCATCAAATATAGAAAACTTATGGTGCTTTTCCTCTTAAAACTAACCCAAATTTATAAATAAAGATCAAAAGATAAGGCTTTAGAGAGATCCTAAATCTAAAACCTAAGGACAATCACAATAATGACTAATATGGCAAATAGGGAAATCCCCATAAAAACTATTCTTGTTTAATTGGGGTTAAACCCACAATGCCACATAAATGGTGAAATCTTCAAAGGAAATATTAAAATTTTTAGATTATAAACATTTACACATATACCCAATTACTGGCATATCATACATAAACATCCACAATTGAACTAATGCAATAAATGACTTAGACTAACCATACACTATAACTTACTAGCAACAAATCACAAATGGTATGAGCAACAGTTTCATCAAGTATCTTCAACACTTTGCAATTAACATGAATGAATTGAAACTAAAACTAGAAATGAAATTGGAAGAAGGAACCATGCAATTTTAAGAAACAATGTAAAAAAGAACACCACAACTTCATGTTGGAAGTTTGAATATCTTATGTTGTCATTGATGTTAATAGGTCTATGGAGATATTGTTGGAAGTTTGTGATGACACTTTGATTAGTTGCATTATGTTGTCATTGGTAGTGTTATTGGTGTCAACCTTTAGTGTTGCTTTGACAAGCTTCTGTTGGTGGATGTTCAACCTCTTGTGTATGGTTGAGTTGATATATTGCAGTTGGATTGGTAGTGATGAGGAAGTGTTGAAGGTGATGAGAATGTGTTCGTGGTGCTTGGTTTCCAAGTTCTTTTGAGAAAATTTGAATAAAAGAGAAAACAATGTGGTTGAGAGGCATTTTGTATAGAAGAGTAGTGATCTGGTTTTGCTCTGGATTTCTTTCGTGTTGAAGATCTTCTTGTGCAATTTAGATATGTTGATAATATGTGTTTAGAGGTGTTATATCCATAATTTCTTGTCATGGATCATTGTGCAAAGAATTTTTTGTGTTCACCAATATGTGAACGGTGTATTACAGTGGTGTTTGGGAGAAATGGTTTTGATCCACATTTCTCTGTAGTATGGCTTCTGGTCTTGTGGATTTGAGGGTGTGCTTACATTTCTCATATCTATCTTCAGTCTAAGTTGTTCAAAGTTTGGTGCTTTGCAAGGTTGGTTTCATGTTTTTTAGTATGTGGAAAGTTAACTAAGTGTATAGGATGAGTATGTTCTTCAGGTGAAAGTTGTTGCAAAGGAATTTGTTGGATTTTAGGGTGTTTATGGAATATTCTATATTGTGTTCAAGTGATGTATGTTGTTCACGAGTCTTCTTTGGATCTAAGGAAGCATGTACTTAAATGTTCAATGGTGTTTACATAGGTTCGTTGACCTTGGGTGTTTACACTAATTGCGAAAATACTTCGATGTTTGTAGAAGCATGGCATGGAATATATGTATGAATTTAGGTCTGAGTTAAGGTGTGGTATGGTCCGATTTCATTCCTTTCCACCACGAGAATGCTTAGTGTTGACCTAATTTGAATTTCCACAGTTGAGGTGCATAACCGACCTTGTCAATTGTTTTCAAGGTTGCAATGGGTATATATGTGTGTTGAATTGATCGAGGATAGATGAAAAAAAGTTTTTATGATACAAAATGTGATGTGAAGTGCAAAAGTGTGAAGTGCAGTGTGAGCTTTAATGAATGAGACTATTGGAAGCAGTGAGCAGAAGGTGTCTACGTTCTTCAAAGAGAGTGTGAATGTACTAGTGGTGCAGTGGTCAAACTTTTTTGTTGCTTTATTAAGGATTTCTCATTCTAACAATATTCTTCCTTCTTTTCTGTATTCTTCCAGTGAGCCATTTTTATCTTTTGGGTAGTGAGCCCCTCGACAGTGAGCCTATTGTATTTAGTGTTACAATTACTTTATATTGTGAGCTAATCCTCACAATGGTTTTTCCCTTCTTGGGTTTTCCATGTAAATCTGGTGTTCTTTTGTGTATGGTGTTGTGTTTTCAGTGTCTATCATTTGCTAAATCACTCTAACGGATTAAAGGCTAATAAGGTTAATGTGAATTTGAACATTAATGAGGGTTTGATGTTTTAATGAACAACTGATTCGCCCCCCTCTCAATTGTCTTGTGCATTCAACAATTGGTATCAGAGCAAGGTTCCTTGGAAGAAAGATTAACCATTTGAGGTAGTTCTGGGATGGCACACAAGGAGGCTCCTCTATTTGATGGATTAGATTATGCATTTTGGAAGACCAAGATGGAAGGTTTCCTTGTTTCACTAGGGTTTGGAGTTTGGAAATCAGTTGAATTTGGATATACTATGTCTGCAAATGGTTCAAGCACTGATGATGAGATTAATGCCTATGAGAATAATGGGAAAGAAAGGTATGCTCTTTTGAGTGGTCTTCCTAATTCAGAACTTGTTAAAGTTATGAATCTTAAATCTACTAATGAGATTTGGAAGAAGCTGGAAAGTGTTTATGAAGGAGATGAAAAAGTCAAGCAAGCTAAGATGCAAAACCTAAAGATCAGGTATGAAACCTCGTGGATGTCAGAGGATGAAGGTATTACAAGCTACATGCAAAAAACAGACGAAGTTGTCAATTCTATTAGAGGCCTTGGTGGAAAAATTGAAGAAGATGAGGTGGTAAAGAAGGTACTAAGAACTCTACCTAAATCCTAGTCATAAAGTCTATGTTATTGAAGAAGCTCATAATTTAAATCAGTATTCTAGAGATTAGTTGCTTGGTGCTTTAACTGCTTTTGAATTAAGAGAGTTTGGTCCAAGTGATTCAAAGAATGAGACTGCTTTTAAAGTTGGCAAAGTTGAAAAGAATGAGGAATCAAATCCAAATGATGTAGAAGAAAATTGTGAGAGGAGATTGAAAAAGGGCATTGGAAAATACAAAGGTAAGTTACCTTTCAAATGTTTCAATTGTGGAAAGATTGGTTATTATGCTTTAAGATGTCCTATCAAAGCTTCAAAAGATAAATATAAGGAGAACAAAGGTAAATCAATTAAGAGAAGTTATTATGTTAAAGAATATGCTAGTATATTTGATGATGAATCTAATTACCCTGATGATGAAGATAATGAATGCTTGTTTATGGATCTAAATGATGGAACTAAGTTTGCTAACTCTAAGAGATGTATGAAGGAAAATACTCCAGAAACAGGTCATAATATTGAAGGAGTAATGGTGAATACTTTTCATGCTAGAGAAGAGAAGAATAATTGGACCATTGACATTGGATGCTGAAATCACATAATAGGTGATAAGAGTAAGTTTTTTAAACTTGAAAAGTTTGAAGGAGGTCTTGTTAAGTTTTTTGATGATACATCTGCTAAGATATGTGGAAAAGGTTCAATCAATTTTGATGGAAAGCATAATACAAATGATTTTCTTTATGTTAAGGGTTTGTGGCATAACCTTCCAAGTGTAGGACAAATGTGTAGCAAAGGATATAACCTTGTGTTTTAGGATGATGGTTGTGAGATAAAAAAAGGCTCTAGAACTCTGGTTTCTGCAGGAAGAAGGACAAATGGAAATGTTTATCAGCTCAAAGGTGCTAATGGTATGTGTTTTATAACTCAAATTAATGAAAGTTGGATATGGCATAGAAGAATGTGTCACATAAATTTTGATAGTCTAGTGAGGATCAATTTAATTCAAGTTGTGAGAGATCTTCCATAGATTACAAAGCCTATCAATGCATTTTGTGAGGAATGTCAGATTGGGAAGCAAGCTAGAAAGAGTTTCAAAGTCAAAGAAAAATATACTACCAATCCTTTGGAGTTGGTACATACAAACCTTTTTGGAACTACTAGAACAAGAAATTTTCAAGGTGACAAGTATTTCATGCTATTAATTGATGATTATTCTAGAATGACTTGGGTTACTTTTTCAAAGAAAAATTGGAAGCTCTAGATAAGTTTAAAGCATTCAAATCTATGTTTTAGAATTCAAAATGGATATCAACATCAAATGTTTAATATTTAACAGAGGTAGAGAGTTCATCTCCAATGAGTTTAACAATTTTTGTGAAGTTCAAGGAATAAAGAGGAATTTGTCAGCCCAAAGGACTCCTTGGTAGAATAGAGTGGTTGAAAGGAAGAATAAAACTATTCAAGAAGTTGCAAGAACAATGATGAAAAAGGAAAACCTACAAGTCTATTGGAGAGAAGTAGTTCATACTACAGTCTACATACTTGACAAAGCATGAGCAAGGGTAAACAATTCAAAGACTCCCTATGAGTTATGGTATGGGAGAACTCCATTGTCAAATATTTTTGAGTGTTTGAAAGAAAATGCTATATCAGGAGATATGAAGAAAACTTAGGAAAGTTTGATGCAAGATGTGGTGAAGGAATCTTCCTTGGATATTCTACAAAAAACAAAGCTTTCCAGTGCTACAACAAGAGGCTTAAAATAATTGTTGAAAGTGCAAGTGTTAAGGTGGATGAAGTTCTACATAAAAGTTCAGTGATGATAGATGGGTATGAATCAGATGAGTCCTCTTGTAGAGAAGAAGAAAAAGATAAAGGAAAGGAAAATGAAGTATAGTTTGAAGAGGAAGAAGCTCTGGAAAGGATCCCTAAAACCCCTAAGTATGTGTAGAAGAATCATTTTGAATATCATATCATTAGTGTAAAAAGTAGAGGTGTATTAACAAGAAGAAAGGTTGCCATGATAGAAGAACAAGTAAACTTATGTTTACTTTCCAAAGTTGAACCTAAAATAGTGGGTGAAGCATGCAAAGATGAGTATTGGATCAAGGCTATGGAAGAAGAACTAATACAGATCGAGAAGAACCAGACTTGGGAACTTGTCCCAAGATTGACAAACAAGAATGTGATTGGAACTAAGTGGGTGTTCTGGAATAAGCTGAATGAGAATGGAAAAGTTGTTGGGAATAAGGAAAGGCTTGTGTGTAAAGGTTACTCACACGTGGAAGGAATAGATTTTGAGGAGACATTTTCTCTAGTGGCAAGAATGGAAGTTATTAGGATGTTTTTGGCTTTTGTAGCACATAAGAATTCAAAGTATATCAGATGGATGAGAAGTCTACATTTCTGAATGGTGAGTTGGAATAAGAAGTTTACATTGAACAAATAGAAGGCTTTCAACTATCAGATAACCCAAATATGGTCTGTAGATTAAAGAAAGCACTATATGGACTCAAGCAAGCTCCCAAAGCTTGGTATCCAAGATTGGATAGGTACTTATTGTAGCAAGGATTCAATAAAGGTACTGTAGATAGCAATATTTATTTTAAGGTTGAAAAGATCAAATATTGATTGCGGTTGTGTATGTTGATGACATAATTTTTGGAGGTAATGAAGTAATTTGCAAGAGATTTGTAGAGCAGATGCAAAATGAGTTTGAAATTTCATGCTTGGGGAGATGAATTTATTCCTTGGACTACAAATTAATCAAACAGAAAAAGGTATATTCATCTCACAATCAAAATATGCCAAGAAAATGTTGAAGAAGTTTGGAATAGAAGACTCTAAACCGATATGCACTCCTATGGTTATTGGTTGTAAGTTGAGCAAGAATAATGAATCTTTGAAGGTTGATCAAAGCAAGTATAGATTAGTGTTTGGAGGACTGTTGTATCTAACTGCTACCAAATTGAATATCATGCATGCAGTTTGTCTTGTGGCTAGATTTGAAGAAGATCCTAGAGAGTCACATGCTGTAGTAGTGAAGAGAATATTTAGATACTTGAAGGGAACTTCAGAACATGGCTTGTGGTATCCAAAGGATACTGATTTCTCTCTAAGTGCTTATATAGATGTAGATTGGGAAGGTTGTGTGGATGAAAAGAAAAGTACAAGTGGTGGTGCATTCTTTCTTGGAAGCAGGTTGGTGTCTTGGTTAAGTAAAAAGAAAGATTCAGTGGCTTTGTTTACTGCAAAAGTAGAATACATTGCGACAACATCTTGTTGCACATAGGTGTTGTGGATGAAACAAAATTTGAAGGATATTAGAGTGGTATGTGATGAACCTATCTCTATCTTTTGTGATAATACTAGTGCTATTAACATTCCAAAGAATCCAGTAATACATTGAAGAAAAAAAATATCTCAATTCGGTATCACTTTTTGAGAGAGAAGGTTGTAGAGAATGAGGTGAAGCTGGAGTATGTGCCTACAAAGGATCAAGTTGTAGATATCTTCACAAAGGCTCTTCCTAAGGATACTTTTGAGTATCTTTGAGAGAAGTTAGGGGTTATTTCCCCTCCTTATTTCAACTAGATGCATAAGGATATGCATTAGTCTGGTGGATTTCAAGGTTCACTCCTTATTCTAGACTAATGTTGGCGGGTACCTCTCAAGGGGAGTAGGTAGTGGCACTGTTGGTTGTTGCAGTCAGGGGGAGTAAGTTTTGTCATTGTGTTGCATATAGGTGTTTTTCCTTTGTTAGCTATGTCAAAGGATATGTGTAGTAGTTGTTGGTTGGTGCAATATGGTGTGTAATCCTAAGGGGGAGTGTGTAGAGAAGTGGAATGTGTAGGTGTGCAAAGAAGGTGTGAATAAAATAGAGTACAATAAATAGAAAAGGAAATTGTAGAGTTGTAGGAAGTGAGAACATTGGAAGAACAAATATATGTATGATTGATGTCAAAAGGGGAGAGATACAAGTGTATTTCCATTTTCCATTGATGTCAAAGGGGGAGAAAGTTAACTAAAAAACCTTATAAAGTAAGGGGGAGAAAGAGAAAGTGTAAGGGAGCAGTGTGCACTAATGTGCAATATGTGTTTTGATCAGAGTTGTTTTTGTTATTGGTGGTTTTTCACATCATGTGTTTCCATCAATGACAAAGAGGGGGATTGTTGGAAGTTTGAATAGATCATGTTGTCATTGATGTCAATAGGTCTATAGAGATATTGTTGAAAGTTTGTGATGAAGCTTTGATTAGTTGCATTATGTTGTCATTAGTAGTGTCAGTGGTTTCAATCTCTAGTGTTGCTTTGATAAGCTTATGTTGGTGGATGTTCAACCTCTTATGTATAGTTGAGTTTCTATAGTGTAGTTGGTTTGGTGGTGATGAGGAAGTGTTGAAGGTGATGGGAATGTGTTTGTGGTGCTTGGTTTCCAAGTGCTTTTGATAAATTTTGAATAAAAGAGAAAACAATGTGGTTGAGAGGTGTTCCGTATAGTAGTGTAGTGATTTGGTTTTGCTTTGCATTTCTTTTGTGTTGAAGATCTACTTGTGTGGTTCAGATATGTTCATCATAGGTGTTCAAAGGTGTTATATCAAAAATTTCTTGTCTTGGATCATTGTGTAGAGAAATTTGTGTTCACCAGTGTGTGAACGGAGTATTGCAGTGGTGTCTGGGAGAAATGGTTTTGCTCCACATTTCTTCACAGCATGGTTTTTGGTCTTGTAGATTTGAGGGTGTGCTTACATTGCTCACATCTATCTTTAGTTTTATTTTTTTGAAGTTTTGTGCTCCACAAGGTTAGATTCATGTGTTACAGCATGTCAAAAGTTAATTCAGTGTACAAGATGAGTATGTTCTTTAGGTGAAAGTTGTTGCGAAGGAATTTGTTGTATTTCAGAGTGTTTATAGAATATTCTAGATTGTGTTCAAGTGATGTATGCTATTCACGATCCATCTTTGGATCTAAGGAAGCATGTACTTTAATGTTAAATGGTGTTTACATAGGTTCAAATGACCTTGGGTGTTTACACTAATTATGGAAATGCTTTGGTGTTTGTGGAAGTATGGTGTGGAATATATGTATGAATTTAGGTTTGATTTAAGGTGTGGTATGGTCTAATTTCATTCCTTTCCACCACAGGAATGCTTAGTTCTAACCTAATTTGAATTTGAATAGTTGAGATACATAGCCGACCTTGTCAATTATTTTCAAGGTTGTGATGGGTATATATGTGTGTTGATTTGATGGAGGATGGATGAAAAGAAAAGTGTGTATGATGAAAATTGTGATGTGAAGTACAAAAGCATGAAGTGCAGTGTGAGATTTAACGACTAAGACTACTGGAAGTAGCAAGCAAAAGGTTTCTACATTCTTCAGAGAAAGTGCAAATGTACTGGTGGTGCAGTGGTGGAACTTTTTGTTTGCTCCGAGATGTATTTCTCATTGTAATAATATTATTTCTTCTTTTCTGTATTCTGCCAGTGAGCCATTGGCAATGAACCCTTCTTCTCTTTTCAGTAGTGAGCCTATTGTATTTGGTGTTGCAATTACTTTATATTGTGAGATAATCCTCATCATGGTTTTTCCTTCTTGGATTTTCTAGTTAAATATGGTGTTTTGTGTATATGGTGTTATTATGTTTCAACTTATGTCATTTGCTAAATCACTCTAACAAATTAAAGGCTAATAAGGTTAATGTGAATCTGAATGTTAATGAGGGTTTGATGTTTTAATGAACAACTGATTCAACCCCCCTCTTAGTTCTCTTGTACATTCAACACTTCAATGTATCCTCTTGTATTAACTTCAAAATGTCTTTACAACAATTCCAAATCAACCTTTTACAATGAGAAAAACCTCATATTTATAGGATTTCAAATACAACTTAGTGTTTGATATTCATTTTAGATCAATGGCTATGATTTAATTACATAGACAGTTTACATTAGGGAGGTTAAATAGGCCGGCCCATTTAATTTTAATGTATTTTTAATAATAAAAATACATATATCTCAAGAATTGAGGCAACAAGCTTGGTCGTGGGACTTTTGCAAATAAAATAGTGTTGGCACAAAACTCAAGGTTGTTCTTCCTCAAAAATAGCTCACCCTATTTTCTCCCTTTTGGTATATTCTTGGAATCTAGATAACACTATATTTAATTCTTCTTGGGAAAGTGTGGGAATGATTGTAACTCTCTGTGACTTGGACTCCACCTCAGCCTCAAAACCTTTTACCATTTTTTTCCACTCAACTTGGGATCCTGGAACCTATGCTTGAAACTCAAAAACATTGATGTATCCTATAAATGATCCTATGTAATAGCAACATCGACTACATGTGAGAAATTATCCTTCCACCATTGCTTTAAGATATCAATTTTTACGTTTTCCTTTGCAACTATTTTTCCAGTCATTTCCTCTAGAAATGCAATACGACCTATATAAATTTCATTCAAATCCTTTTCAATTCCTTCACAATTTGTTAAGAATTTGTCCATTATTTCACTTCTAAATTTGAATGACTGGAGTCATGATTCAGGCTCATTAACCTTATCTTAAGAAATTATCTTTTCTTTGACCAAAATTTATTGTGGTACATCAGTCAACATTGTCAATCTTACCACAGTTTTATCATCTAAGGCCTTGCAAATAGCAGCTATTTGTTACATTTTCTAGGAGCAAATTAAACGTCTATTGTATAGTTGCACAATCTCCAAAATTAGAATACCCTTATCAAAAATACATGCAATCCATTTTTGAGTAACTTGGGTAGCAGATTTCATTTTGCCTAATTCATCAATTGCTTCCTTGGATAACACTGTAGGAGGGGTAGATGCATTGGATAATGAAAACAAGATTATAAATAAAGTAGAATTTTATATTTGGAAGAGATAAAGGAAATAAAGAAAGTAAAATCTTATCTTTAGAAAAGATAAATATTTAGATCAAACGATAAAATAATACAAACAAAGCAATAAAAATAAAGCTAGTTTTTATAAGTTTGACACAGGTTGAAGATATTATATATATCTTGTTATCTTGAGGGCTAAATTATATCCCTGAGCAAGGACCTAGATTCCCTTTAGCGACCTTGTCCTTGTACATGTGCATCAACAAAAAATTTCACAGTTGTTTGTCTTTGTCTACTCAGTTTACTTGTACTTGCATATCTCTATTTGAATTTCATAATTACATTTAGTTCATTTTGTGAAAGAAAGTGCACAGTTTAGGGTCAAAATTTGCATTCAAAAATCATCATTTTTAGGTTTCTGCATCTTACAATTAGTCAATTGTTACATTTTAGGTATGAAATTTGCATTCCACTTTGTTTAAACATCTTCAACATTGCTATATGCTTGCATTGTGTTTTAAATTGGAATGCATTAAGAAAATTTTGGTAATTTATTTATTGTTACAACCATTTGCAAGCAAAATCAGTACCCTTAAGCAATGTAGTCTATAGTCAAATTTCAAATTTTCATAACCCCTGACAAGGATCCAGATGCCCTTAGGAAACTTTGTCATGTCAAACTTCAAATTTTTACATGCAGGTGGTGTTGTCAGTAGATATATGGAAAATTCGGGTAAAGAGAATTAGGAAACAATGTAATGGGTGCTTCAGTATCTTAGAGACACAAGTGATTATTATATCACCTTTGATGGTTGTAGTGGTTCAGTTTATGGTTATGCTGATTCAGATTTTGTAGGTGATTTGGACAAAAGGATATCTACATCAGGTTATGTCTTTACTCTTGTAGGAGGTCCTATTTGTTGGATGCCAAAGCTTCAAGAAATAGTTGCTTTATCCACTACTATGGTAGAGTATATGGCTGTCTCACATGCATTCAAAGAGGCAATTTGGTTGAAGGGTATTTTGGGTGAGTTTAGAAAAGTGCAAGACAAGTGATAGTCAAAGCATTATACATCTAACTAAAATCCAACTTATCACAGTAGGACTAAGCATATTTCAATTAAATACTATTTTGTAAGATAGGTTATTGATGGAGGTGGAGTATCTCTTGAGAAATTCCGTACACTAGAAAATTGTACAGACATGTTTACAAAACCAGTATAGTTAAAGAAGTTGAAGTGGTGTTTGAATTATCTTGGCTTGTAGAAAAGGTGATGAATGGGCATGGGCAAGTATCAGGTAAATTTCTTTCACGGTGGAGATTGTTTGATGATGACAACAAGATTATAAATAAAATAGAATTTTATCTTTGGAAAAGATAAAGGAAATAAAGAAAGAAAAATCTCATCTTTGGAAAAGATAAAGATTAAATCAAAATAAATAATAAAAACAAAGCAATAAAAAAAAGCTGGTTTTTTTATAAGTTTGACATAGGTTGAAGATATTATATATATCTTGTTTCCTTGAAAGTTAAATTATATTGTAATGAATTATAATTGAAGAGCGGAAACTCCGTGAAGATTGTAATAAGTTTCTCTGAGCAATAAGTGTTGGCGTGAATAAGTCTTGTACCTAGTTAATTCTTTTACTAGAGACTTAGGGGACTTAATTCACATGTTAAGTTTACTTAGGATATAAGCATTTTCTAGAAGTCTTAGTTGTCTTATCTAGACAATTCATAGTTATCTTATCTATACTTCACATCATCCTAGGTAGTTATGAGTTAGTTGTCTCATGTGATAGAATTAAGACACTTATTATGATCTTGTCTTATCTTATCTCTCATCCTTGTCTTTATAAGCAAGGAATCTCTAGCATATTTTGCATAGGATTGTATTGTAGAGTATTACATATTGTATCATATTGCAATTCTTGTTTGGTGGAATAACATCTTCCATTGTTGCTTCTCTCTATCTCTTGTGGAGGTTATTTGGTGTTGCAAATTGAAGATCTTGGTTGCTCACTTCAACATGGTATCAAAGCTTTAAATCTTGCAAGCCCATTCAATTTTTTTTTCCTTAGAGAGTTTCTACCATCAAGTTTTCTATTATGATTTGATTTTCTTGTATGATCTTACAAATTTCCCATATGCTCTTCTCTTGCGTTTCAATTCAATCTTGAGAATCATAAAGAGTTTGCAATGATTTTTTAATCCTACATTACATGTATGCATTTTGGTGAAATCTAGTGATTGTAGCACTTTTGGATATAGTGGCAGTAGTTTTGGCTATCCCATTGCATCTAGGAGGTTCGAGAAAGTCAGATTTGGCTTTTATTTCACTCAATTTGGTCACCATTTGCAACTTTGACAAACTAGGGTTTGCATCTCAGATCTAGTGAAAAACTTTTTAGAGGAGCATTTTTGAAAAAATAAAACTTTTTCATTATGTTCAAGTGGCCGTTTGCAAGAATTTTGATACATAATTTGCCTATATTTGGAAAAAGTTGTTTTTGAGGCAATTTTTTTTAGTAGGGTAGCCATACGGCCAACCCACAGTCAACCAATTTGGCTCATCGGTAGAAAAATTATATATATACATATATTATATTTTTTTTCCTTTTTAATTTTTCATCAGGAAAATTTATTAAAAGGCTATAAAGTTTTTTTTGGGGGCACTTATTGTGAACCTTCATCCTAAACCTGCAATAGCACAAGAAACAAACAACAAATTAGATCAAATGTAAGCTAGAATATATATTCCTCAAGAAATTCATTTAAATTGCAAAAGAGAGAGGAAATGAAATGAAGAACACAAAAAAAACTTAAAACATATCAAATCCTATTCTAAAGCAAAGAAAACTCTTAATCTCTTGAGGGAATTGGTGCCAATTTGATGTGAAAATTGGCCCTTTCCCAACTCCAATGATGCAATGGTGATTTGGTGATGAAAGTTAATCCAATTTGATTAAGAGTGATGAATGCTCCAAGATAAAAACCTGCATAACCTAGCTATAACTCAAAAGCATGGATGAAGATTGCTAAAGATTTGAGTATAGTAAGTTTACTCAATTTGTGGGTGGATCTAATGAGGAATGAAGCCTCTTATTTATAGAAAGAAAGAGTTGAAGATTGAAAGATAGGATGAATGTGGGATAAAAGATAAATCAATGACATGATGCCACTTGTCTGAATGTGAGTGGATGAAGGATGTGCAAGTTTTGATCAATGTGCCAATATTTGAATTTTGAAATTGTATTAACGACAAGGTGGAGTAATGGCCACTTGGCTCAATGCAAAAGGACTTGTAAGAGGGAGTGAGTGCCTTGTTGGAAGGACAAAGTCCACTTAGATTTGAATTTCAAACTTGAAGAATATTCCTCCTTTATGCCATGTTGAAGATAAATAGAGATTTAATAAATCAAATAACTCCATTTTCATGTGCAAGTGGCAAAAGATGGAGGATGGGACATGAGAAGAGATTAAATTAATCAAGGTTAATTAATTTAATGAAGGATTAAATGATGTGACCTATTTGACTTAAATTTATGGATTTACTTAAATAAAAAATGAGAAGAATATGATTTAAAGATTTAATTAAATAAAGGGTTTTGATTTATTTAACTAAGGGGATGAAGGTAGATTAAATAAAATAAGGTTTTAATTTACTTAATTTAATAGATAAACCTTATAGATTTAATTAAATAAAATCAATTATTTAATTAAATAGGGATAATTAGATCGGATTGATTGATTTAACAAAAGAGAGAAACTTAATTAAATAGATGATTTATTTAATTAAGAGAGGAAAATTAATGAATTTAATCAAATAAAGATATTTGATTAAATAGTTAGATTGAGGGATGATTTAGGATGAAATGGTGTTAGTGGTCAGGATCAAATGTCCAATGTCAATCACTACATTTTATGCGTCTACATTTTGCCCCTCACTAAAGCAATGCACTCAGTACGTTGATTCAAAGAATAAACAGTCTCGATCAAAGCCAAAAAAATTTCGTTTTCAAAATTTTGCCCCACTACTGCCTCAGTGAGAGAAAACATGCTAATATACTGCCCCCTCAAGAGATTGGATGAAAATTTTGATTTTTGGGTGATCTTGTGAAAAAAGAGGACAAGGCGCTTGATAGGTCCAGAAAGGATGTGGGAGGCCAAAAACGTGTCTAAACGTAATAAAATGATGTAAAATAGGCCCCAAGTAGACAAAAACAGGTTCAAGAGTTCAAAACCCTAGTAGGATAGCCAAATAGGGTTAAAAAACCCTAATTTTCAGGCTTAAAAAGGCTCTGAGGGGTCACTTTTGATTCATTTTCATGCATAGCCTTTTAGCGATTTTGCAATTTGAGCTCTGATACTTCGACGAGATGGCACAATGACAGCTTCCGATGCATATTTTTGATCAAGTCCAGACATACCAGTGACCTTCCGACATTGGGGCATTGGTAAGTGATCCTTACTTGAGCTTTGTTTTTCATTTTTCATGCTTATTTAATGCTTTTAAACTTAGCTTCTCTATAGTGGTGCTATATGGCGCCGCTCAAAATTCAAACTACACCACTCAGTGGCTCAACTGACTCGCCATCGTAGAATACACCACCGCGGTAGAGTTTGGAGTTTGGAAACAAACTTCAAACTCCGACGCATATGCTACCTCTAGTGGGGGCATTTCAAAGTCCGACGCGGCGATAGACTTTTAGACTAGGATTTCTACCAAACTGCGCCGCTTTTAGAAAAGTACACTGCGGTGGTGCATTTTAAGACTCTAGTAGTCCCATCATCGCAGTTTAAAATTCAAATTGTGACGCCTTCACAGATAGTGATGTTGGGTTGGCTTTTTGGCCGCTCGGAATAAATTTTTTCAATGGTTTTAACATGGTGACCTTTCCTAATGCAGGACGCAATGAAGGAGCTCTATTCTTGGGAGCATAGATCACGAGATATTTTCGGTTACCTACGAGATCTGAGTGATAGGGAGCAAGATTGATTATGGGATATGGGGGTATGGTATATTGCTTATGCAACACCCATGCGGACCCACCTTGGGATGATGTCAACGCTTGTCGAGAGATGACATAGTGAGACCTCATCCTTCCACCTTCCTACTGGCGAGGCCACTGTCACCTTGGAGGACACATGGTAGATCCTTAGAATTCCAATACATGGGTGACACATTATTCACAATATGGACACTAGACGAGACACTTTTCGCACAATCCTTGCTACAAAGGACATTATATACTGCGAGGGTTAGATAGAGTTAGAGCGTCATAGGGTCTTGAGTTCACCCTTCCGCTTGGTGGTTACAGCGATCATTTCAGGTCTTGTTGCCCCAGATTGGTGAGGCTAGTATTTCAGTCCTAGCTAGGGGCTCTGTTGGGAGCAGATGGTGATGCGTGACAAGCCTGTTCGTTTTGCTTGGGGGCCTGTTCTTCTAGCTTCCCTCTACAGGGATTTACACAAGTACGTCTACCTCGACGGAAAATTACTTGGAGTAGGAGTTATGCTCCTTCATGTGTGGGTGTGGGAGCACATCTCCATTCTCTCACTATGAGTCATTGCAGTGCTGATGGGGCCTGATGATCCCCTAGTGTGGCGCTACAGAGGCGGTGTGTCTTTTACACACACGGGTGAGCACAAGATTCCTCACTAGAGGAGGGTCTTGGATGATATGCAGGTTTTCACATGGCGCCCATACTTTGGTTGCCCTAGATGGGCTGATGATGCACAACAATTATTCTTTTCCCGTCAAGACCGGTTTATGCAGGGGTGGGAGCATACGATGGTTAAGAGATACCTACCAGGGCGCGTTCAACTTCATTTTGGTGAGCCACAAGACCAACTAGATGATGACTACGTGACCATATTTGCTCGCATGGTATTAGAGGGTTCGTGGGGGTAATACGTTCCTGCCTCTGAGGCGGTAGACAATTTTAGATAGTTGGTGGCCTGACTGTGGGTATATGATCAGGGGTTCGCAGATCCAGGCATGACACAGGCCTACAGAGATTGGTTTCAACCACCCCTACAATTGACAGTTCCAAGTGCACCCTCCGCTCGAAAGAGATCGAGGGGCAGAGGGGGAGGATGAGGACGGAGAGAGGGTGAGTGGCAGGATCAGCTGATCAGGGCTCCAATTCAACCAGTCCAAGCAGATGTTCATATGCAAGATCAAGACTAGGGGCCAGCCAGGCAGCAGGATCAGGCAAATGCACCACCACAAGTTGAGGGTGAGGATCAGCCTCACGTGTAGCCCCCATGAGCACATCCAATAGGACAGCTAGATCCCTGAGATGCGTAGATTGCACAACTGCAGACTCGAATTCAAACTTTGATGGCAGAGAGGGATCAGGCTAGGGCCTCGAGAGACCAAGCCATTTTACTGAGACAGTCCGCAAAGCTATAGGCAGCTATGAAGATGGATCGAAGACAATAGCTAAAGAGCATGGCAGCCTCCTCCTCTTAGAGCACAATGCCTCTTCGTTCTTATGGGGAGGCCATCTGGGAGGTGGACTATTATCGTTTGCTCTATCATTAGGCTATACCTAGAGCAGGCCGGGCCCTAGACTACTCATAGTGGACCAACCACATACCAGTAGAGGGTCATGGCGATAGAGGCGAGGGCAACAGACAGGAGGGTTAGGCCTCATTTTGATTGAGATATCATTTTTTCATGTCATATGGGCTCATTTTTGATAGCCCGTTGGGCCTTTTTGTACTTATTGACATACACATGTACAATGATCCAATTATTTTGTACTATGACAGTTACCCGATGATATATATATGAGATGATGATGTTGATATGATGTGATGTTTATCATTTATTTATTATGCATTTATGGATGGTTCTATTTCTATATGCTATACAATAATGTTATGGTTTTATGTGACTAATATATCTATATTATGCTTCTAATAAATGACATGGATATGCAAATGGATTTATATGATATATGATATGGATGGATGATATGTACATTTATATGATGATGTAATCTATATGTTGATGCAAATGCAATGATTTCTTTTTCAATTCCTTTTTTTGTTATGATGGTGATGATGATGCAGTGATCGTGCTATGTGGTTATGAATGTATGGATGTACATGATTTGTCATGTATGATATGCGCTTGTGATGATGTTTATGACGTGATATGAAAAATGGTATGGAGATGATTTATGGTGTATACGCAAAATGATATGTGAGTCATGGTTATAAATGCTTTTATAATTATGGATGGATGTATGCTTTTAATGTAATGGATTTTATAATGTTTATGTTATTTTAATTGTGCACTGAATGCTTATAATGATATGGAATGATTTGTAAAATGAAATGCAAAAATGATTGCGATGTGGTTATTTATGAGATGTTCTATATGATATCGATGAATGATGGATGATATGTATGTTTTTATGATTATGTACGATGCAATGTGAATGCAATGGTCATGCTCTATATGATATGTCTTGATGATGTAAATGAGATGGTTTTAAGATGCTGAAAATAACAAATATATATTATCATAAACATGTTAGATGATTGTGAGATGTATGTGATGCATTTATTGTGATGTGATGTAATATATGAAATGATATGTTAATGCAAAGTGGTATGATGATGCTTTACGTTGTGCAAAATGAATGTAATGTGAGAGATGACTTTATGATGTTTATGTGATGATATAATAAATGCTTTTATGAGATGGTCTATATGAATATGTATGCTTATAATGCAATGGATTATCTATAATGCTCACGTACCTATTATGTTTGATTATGCAGTAGATGGTAAATATGAAATGATTATGAAATGTTTATGCAAATGAATGTTATGCGATGGTTTATGTGATGAAAAATGGATGCAATGTGATGAAAAATGGATATGTCTATTTATGAAAAGTGCTTATAACAACACATTTATATGATGATGGAGATGTAATGCATATGTTTCCTATATGATATGTTATGCAATATGCTAATGATTTGTGGATGCAAGATCGATGATGATGATGATCAACTGTCATAGTACCTTGTTAGCGTGAAGAGAAAGAAGGGATGAAAGAAGAGAAGACATTCCAATAAGACATAAGATGATGAATATGCAAATGATGACTACTTTTCGAGGAGTTAGGATTTTCAAAGGGCCAATTTCCTTACGTTTGATAATACACATAAATACGATGCATCAAAGTATTAAGAACTAGGATGACATTGTATTTAGTGTGATGGACTTTGACTCGACAACCAGATAGGAGTATCCTTGTTCACACTTGACATACGAAAACCTTTCTCGAGTGCACTTTAGGTACTTCAAACATCTCATACCAAAACATAGGAAGGTAAGCCTTCCTATGTGGTCAACAAAATATCTGAAACACCCTCCGTACATACCTAAATAAAGCAAGTATTCATCAAGGTTATATTACAAGAATATCCAACAAGCGCAATAGACAAAAGATAATGATCATTGCCCCATTCCTATCTCTCTAAATCCTTTGTTCGGATATCATTGAGAGGTCCTTGGAATGAGCGCAATAAGATAAATAAGATAAAATCACGTAAACAAACAAGCTAATGTTCTTCATACCACTAGCCAAAGGAAACTATGTTTTTTGAAGGATAAGAATCAAAACCTATTACCAATAGATGATGTCCATTGTGGAACGATATATCCTAGGACATATTAGTGGATGGCGACATGCCATTTTCTTTATCCAAAGTGCTTGGTCTAATAAAAACATGCCCATTGTAGGAAGGATTCATCCCAGGACGTGATTTTATCAGACAATGATGAGATTGATTTAAGGCTGATAAGCTATTGACATAAAAAGTTGATCAACTTGTTTACTGACTAACTTAGGCTTGAGATTTTGACGCTTAGGTTTTTAATTTTCACCTACTAGACTTGCTTCTGATTGTTTCACCGAAGGTTGAGGGTGATGATCGCTTATTATGAGTGATATTATTGTGGGTGAAAGCGAGGTGAGACAGATGGATTTTCTTTTCAAATATTTTGATGTTTTTGGAGTTTTGAAAGGTTTTGAGGATGTTTTTGGTGTTTTTCAAGATTTATGAATGTTTTGATTTTCGATTTTCAAATGTTTTGGGGTTTTATGAGATTTTGACCAAGAGACTAACCTAAGGACCTATCCTAGGGGCCTCGGGGGCTGATCAACAGATGAGCCTTGCCTACGTTATACACACAAAGACCACGTAGTTCAGCTGACAACTTGAGTGATTTACAGATGAAGATATACATGATGAAATGTCAGTTTATTATGACGAACTCCTAAAGGACTGACCTAAGTGGCTCGGGGGATGATCAAGATCAACCTTGTCTACATTCAAGGCTCAGAGACCCATAGTTTGACAAGATGACCTTGTTTTTAAATTTTTGACCTGTTTTTGGATTTTGATATGTTTTGAATGTTTTTGGATTTTGTGATTTTTTTATGTTTTTGAATTTTTTTTGATTTTTTGATGTTTTTGGATTTTTTTTGGATTTTTTGATTTTAGGACTTCAAGAATATACATGAATCTGATCCGATGAGAACATGCCCCCAATGTGATGCAATAGACTACTCTGATAAAGGCAAGACAAACTGACCTTGAGGATGGGCCAAGTAGTACTAGGAGGGATCATGATACGAACATAGGACCAAGCTATGATGCAAATGCCAAATGGATGGGTGATGGATGGAGATTTGAATGTGATGGATGATGGAAACGTAATGGATGGATGATGTAGAACAAGCCATAAAGATCCTGGTGGATGGAAAGTGCTTATTTACACAAAGCACCTATTTGCTAGGTTTTCACCAAGGTACTTATCCAAAGTGCCACCGAAGTGGTTTTCACTAGAGGATGATTTTTTTCTTTACTGTTTTTGATCCTTTTTCTAATTTTTTTGGATTTTTTTTTTTGGTTGTCACCAAGATGCCTGTTTTCTAGGTTTTCATTAAGGTAACCATTTTTTCAGGACATTTTTTTTTTTTTTTGGATTTTTTGGGTTCTATACCTTGAAAGATTAGGCATAAAACTTTTTGAGATGAGACTTGTTCATGGGCTCTTGTAGAGGTTCCCCTTTGGGTGTTGATAACTTATATGCCCCTAACTTATAGCTTACTATGATAATAAATGTTCCCAACCAATTGGGTTCAAATTTTCCTTTGCTGTTTGGATTTGGTATGTTCTTTTGATTCTCCTTTATAAATGTTCCCAACCAATTGGGTTCAAATTTTCCTTTGCTGTTTGGATTTGGTATGTTCTTTTGATTCTCCTTTAGTACCAGTTCTCTGACTTGGAAAGTCCTGCTTCTGATTTTCTTATTATAGCTCCTCTTGAGTCTGTTTTGATAGACTTACAAATAATTTAAAGTGTCTATACACCGCTCATCTAATAGTTGTAGCTCATTCAGTCTTGATACTCGGTACTCTTCATCTGTGATGAGGTTTTGTAATGATATTCTTAGTGACGGGAGCTCAATCTCAATGGGGAGTACTACTTCTGATTTAGAGACCAGGGAGAAGGGGGTGGCACCGGTGGGTGTGTGGATGCTGGTTCGGTAGGCCTAGAGGGCGGGATTGACCTACAAATGCTAGTCACGACCTGCGTCATTGACTGTTTTCTTAAGGATCTTTAAAATGGTTTTATTTGTGACTTTTGCTTGGCCATTGCCTTGGGGATAGTATGGGGTGGAGAAGCGATGTTGGATTTTGAATTTTTCATACAAGTCGTGGACATCCTGATTCTTAAATGGTGCCCCATTATCTAAGATAATGGCTTGTGGGACACCATAACAAAAAATGAGATAGTTCAAGATGAACTTTGATATTTGCTTCCCGATTATATATGTTGTGGGTATGGCTTCCACCCACTTGGTAAAATACTTAGTGGCGGTTATGATGAACTTGTGGCCATTAGATGAAGTGGGAGTGATTTTTCCAATAAGATCGAGTCCCTACTACGAAAAGGGCCATTTTGCGATGATGGGATGAAGTTCTTGAGTTGGAGCATGGATGAGGTCCCCATGCTGTTGACATTGTAGGCACCTTTTGATGTAGTTATGTGCTTCTCTTTCCATTGTAGGCCAATAATACCCCATCCTCAATAATTTCTTGGATAGGGTTATATTCCACTTGAGTGTGAACCACATATGCCATTATGTACTTTAGTTAAAGTGGTTAATGCCTCCTCAACATTTAAATAGCATAATAAGGTTCCCTCTATGCTCCTACAATGCAGGGTATCTCCTAGGATGACGAATCGAGATGCCTTTTTGACAAAGGTTCATTTTAAGGTTGAGGGTAAGTCAGTAGGTAGGACACCTATTAGCAGGTAGGTATAAATGTTGTGATACCAAGGATCACCGGGACCAACGATTTCACACACAAATTTTGATTTTGGTACCTTGAATGTGGGCACGAGAAGCTGCTGTACCAAGAATTCATGTTTTAGAATGTTGCGAGGAATGTCTAGTAGGGATCCAATTGTTGCCATGGCGTCTGTTGCTTTGTTGTTTGCTCTGGGAATTTGCTCAAATGTTATCTCGATAAAGGATTCCTTGAGAGTCTCCACTAGTTTCTTGTATGGAGTGAGCTTATCATCCTTAGTTTGGTACTCACCATTTACTTGGTTTATTATCAGCTGAGAGTCTCTGTATACTTTGAGGGCCATGATGTGCCATTGTACTGCTATTCTGAGACCTATGGTTAAAGCCTCGTATTCTACAATGTTGTTGGTGCAGGGGAATGCCAATTTATAGGATCTTGGTATGTAGTCCCCTTGTGGGGTGATAAAGAAGATACAGGCTCCTGATCCATGTTGTGTGTATGAGCCATCAAAGTAAAGTTTCCAATGGTTGGCTATGTTGAGATTGAAGATGGATTCGTTTGGAAACTTTGACATGAGAGGATTCTCTAAATAGATTGGTGCTTCTGCAAGCTGATCTACGATGACTTGGCCTTTAATTGCTTTCCACTCCACATATTCAATGTCATAGTCTGATAGTATCATGACCCATTTGGCCATTCTTCTAGTGAGCATTGCTTTTGATAGTAAGTACTTGAGAGGGTCGATTTTGGCGATGAGTTTGATTTTGAGCGCCAACATGTGTAATTTCTGAATTTCTGTGAAGCAAACGCTACTACTAAACATGCTTTTTCAATGAATGAGTTGTGTAACTCATGACCGACTATTGTTCTACTGATATAATAGATGGCCCTTTCTGTTCCATTTTCATCATGTTGCACTAGGAGAGCTCCAAGGGCTGCTGCTGTTGCTAACACAGATAATTAATGGCTTTCTTGGGATTGGTGGCATTAGGATTGGTGGTGTAAGCAAGTATTCTTTGATCTTATTGAAGGCTTCTTTACACTTGTTATCCCACTTATATGCTACTCCCTTGTGAAGTAGGTGAGAGTATGGATTCTGTTTATCTGCCAGCTGTGCTATGAATCTTCAGATGGACTAAAGCCTACCTTGAAGACCTCTTAATTGTTTCAATGTTTTGGGTGCCTCCATCTCAAGGATTGCTTTTACCTTAGCAGGGTCTACCTCAATTCCTCTCATTGATACTATGTATCCTAGCAACTTTCTTGATTGTACACCGAAGACACACTTCTTTGGATTTAATCGGACCTTGTATTCCCCCAGCCTGTCAAAAACGGCACTTAAGGTTGTTATGTGATCCTTCCTCTTTCTAGATTTGGCTAGTATGTCATTGACATAATCTTCGATAGTTTTATGGATCATGTCATGGAAGATTAATGTCATGGATCTTTGGTATGTTGCTCCTGCATTCTTCAAGCTGAATGGCATCATATTCCAGCAGTAAGTCCCCCATGGACAAGTGAAGGCCATTTTGTGTTGGTCTTCTTTAGCAATCGTTATATGGTTGTATCCTATGAAACTGTCCATCAAGGAAAGCATTTCATGTCCCGCCGTCATGTCTATAATCATGTCAATGTTGGGCAATGAAAAATCATCTTTTGGACATGCTTTGTTTAAATCCCTGAAATCTGTGCAGATTATGATGCCCCCATTGGGTTTTGAGATAGGAACAAAGTTTGACACCCATTCTGGATAGTCTATTGGTTGAATGAATCCTATGTCCAATAGCTTCTTTAGTTCCATTTTGACTAGCAGGGTTATCTGAGGGTGCATTTTCCTGAGCTTTTGTCTAATGGGCTTTGCTTTAGAGTATACTGCTAGGTGATGAACCATAATTTCTGGATCAAGCCCTGGCATGTCTGCATAGCTCCATGCAAAATTAACTTTCCTTTCTCTCAAGAAGGCCACTAGGAGCTCTTGTTCCTTTGATAGTAACAATTCCACATAGAATGTGATGTGCGGGGTTTCCTCTGTTCCTAGATTAATTGGATTGCACTTTTCTGCTAGGACTGCTGATTTTTCCTGATGGAGAGCTCTGAAAGGAAGATTGAATCCCCCATCCTCAGGTGCGTCAGAGATATTTTCACCATTGGATGCATCCTTTATTTTTACTTTTTCATGTCAGAGAGTGCCACAGTGTGGTTTTCACTCAAGGACCTAGAGATTATTCTTAATTTTTCACTTTTGCGACTGAGGGATTCAATCCTTTCCCCATAGTATGCATTTGTATCTAGCTCAATGATGAATCCTACTTTGTGATCTCCACATGGAATGTTATCCCATAGTCCCATGAATTTTGAGAGCGCCTCATCATTTTTGAATGTGTCAAGAATTGGTGGTCCTCGTTGGTCATAATTGATGAGTTGGGAATAAACTAGGCGGATTTCATGATTTTGATGGTTTGACTCAAAGGATAAGGTGCTAATCACGAGAAAGGTGGTATCCTCGAAGAGCCTAGGTAGGTTGGTTATGGGATCCTCATCATCACTACTACTATAGATGTCAGTTATGTCAAATGTAAAGTTGTCTAAGACGCGACCTGTAGATACGGGTAAGCGAAGTTTGGCTGCAGATAGCTAAGGAGGATTATTGACCTTTCTAACTGGAGGACTTCGGCCATGTATGGTTATACTCAGAGGGGTGCATCCAAGGCCAATATTTCTCATTTGTGTTTCCAGAATGATAGGTATTATAAGCCTATTGTTATTTTCCCAAGTCTCTGGTTTCTATCATAGCCCATTGTGAGCATCATTTGCAAACCTTTGCTTCTGTCATCCATTGGTAGATCGGCTGTTGGTCTACTATCTTGGTATAGGAGATGGTATGGGTTCTCCTCTATGACTTCTTGGCCGAGATCTCCCCAACTTTTGAAGTTGGGATATTCTTCAGGGGATTTTTGAGATGTGGAAGCTTCTTTTGATTGCAGACGTCCTCATGATCTGGGGATTGTGGTAACTCTCCTACCATAATTTTTTTTTGGGAATCGTGTAGTTTCCACAACCATTATCCTAGATGATGACTTTGATATCAGAGATGGTGGGGATGGCGGGAGTGGTGGGTGTCTCTGTCGCAGAAGTGGAAGCAAGAGTGGCTGGATCAATGTACGATGTTGATGGGCCTTCATCATTTTTAGGCACTTGAGAGATTTTGTAGTATTTTGCCTCAAGGTTCTTGTAGTAGGAGAATGGTTCAGGATCTCCATGGATGGTGACCTCTTGTCCTTCATATGTGAATTTGAAACATTGATGGAAAGTTGATGCTACTGCTTGCATTGCATGGATCCATGGATGTCCTAGGAGAATGTTATAAGGCAAGTCAAGGTCCAGGACTTGATAGGTGGTTTCCATGATAGCTGGCCCTACTTGAATAGGGATTCTGATTGTGCCTTGGGACACTCTTTCCTGATCATCATATGCTCTGATTGTAATACCTTTTCCTTTGTCGATGGAATCCTCTAAGATTTTTAACTGCTTAATGAGCTTGAGGGAACAAATATTCAGGCCTGCACCTCCATCCACCAAGACTCGCTTGAATTTACTTTTCTGCACTAGGACCTCTAAATGGAGTGCATGGTTATGAGATGGTTGAGCGGGAAAATCTTGGTCGGAGAATGTAAGGAGATTCGGGGTAATGATATTTCTGACCATAGCTTGGAATTGTTTTGTGTCAAGATCTGCAGGGACAGTGGATGAAGCCAATGCTTCCTCAAGGATTTTCTTGTGGGCGGATGATATTTTTAATAACTCCATGATGGAGATTTATGCTGGCATTCTTTTTAGTTGATCCAGGACATTGTACCCATTGGGAACAGATCTTGAATTGGACATGAAAGTTCTATTTGGTTGAGATGATCCTGCGATAGTAACTTTTCCACCTCTTGTGGTGACTCCACAATCAGCTTGAGCTCCTTTGATAGTGATTATTGCGCAGTATTCATCTCTAGAAGTGATGAAAGTTTCATACACATGATTGACATTTTTGAAGGTGCCTTTCCCCTTATCAGTGTTATTGTTCCCTTTATTGTTATGGTTAGGCATCAGATTCATGTATATTTTGAGGTTCTAGTTTCCTGTTGGCCTTTCCACATTTATGATTCTTTGATCAATGAGATCTTGGACTATGTTCTTTAACCTCATGAAATTGTTAGTGGTGTGCCCTTTGATTTTGTGGAAGTCATAGAGCTGATTTTTATTGTACCAAGGAGGTTTAACATCTGGTTCTTGGTAGTTCTCATAGGTGGGAATCTTGATGAGGTGTTTGTTTAGTAATTTCTTCATGATGACTTCGAGTGGTTCCCCAAGAGTAGTGTACTTTCGCTTGGTGAAGTTTTTGTTTCGCTGGGGTGGTCCTCTTTGGTCATTGACGCTATTGATCACTTGGTTGTTTGGTTGTTGTGTTGTTGTGTTCACTTGATGATGGTTTTGGATTTGTTGTTGTGGTGCGGGTGTGTTTTGCTGAGGGGCACTGATGAAAAATTTGGCATCAACGACACCATTGTTGGTAATATTTTTGTTTCTTTCCCATGTGTGAGGTTTGTCATTGTAATTGGTAGGTGGGTGATTATTCTATTGTTTAGGATATGTAGTTGATCCTCCAGGTTGTGTCATAAGGGCTCGTTTGATGCTGAGTGCCTTGGAAATCAACTGGCCATACATGGTGATCCCTTAGACCTTGAAATGGAATGCTAAGAGGCCGTCAAGGTTAGATATGATAGTGCACACTTGTTGTTCCTCAGGCATGACCCATTTTCTCTGATTGGCCTTGGATCACCATTGTTGTAGGAATGAAGTGAATGATTTATTCTTACCTTGTTTCAAAGCTGATAGTTCCTCAAGACTAACATCCATGGCGATATTGCATGAGTAGTTTTTGATGAATGCGTCTATGATTTCTTGGAATGTCTTGATGCCTATAGGTAGGCAAGAGAACCATTCCATGGCGTGGCTAGCCAAACTCCTAGGAAATAGCCACATCAGATAGGTATCGTCATACATGACTTCCATGCAATGAACCTGGAATTTCCTGATGTGATCTTCAGGGTTTCCTATCCCACGATACTTGTCAAACTTGGGGATCTCAAATCCCTTCAGGAATGGTTTCATCACAAGGCTCCTATCAAATGGATAAGGACACAAGTTGCTAGATGTTTTCGTAGTTGGCCCTGATTGAAGGTCAAGCACTTGTTGTGAGAGTAGTTTGTTTTGTGTTGCAACATCTTTTTGCAGATTAGGAGGTGGGATGAAAGTGTTCTAAGGTGGTTCGCTTGTGGGTGTGATGGATGGATTGGTTGATGTGTTGATTGGTGGGATTTGCACATTCTATTGAGCCATGTATGCTTGTACTTGCTATTGTATCAACAATGCTTGTTGTTGGTCTTGTTGCTGTTGTGCCAGGATTGCCTGTTGTTGAGCCTGTTGTTGTTGTTGTGCTAACAATGCTTGTTGTTGAGCTACTGATTGGGCTGCTTCCTGTTGTTCTTGATATTTCTTTAGCGTTTACTAATATGCTTGTTGTTGCACTGCGTGCTAGTGTGCAAGATATTGCACTTGTGCTTGTGCTTGTTGTGCTCAATATTGAGCTTGAGCTTGATCGTATGCTTGAGCTTGTGTAGCTTGTTGTTTTTGCAATAATATCTGGGCTTGGGCAGGCTGTTGTGCTTGTAATGCAACTTGGGCAACTTGAGTAGCTTGCACAGCTTGAACAACTTGCTACATAGCTAGTTGTGCAACTTGTTGAGCAACTAGTTGTGTGGCTTGTTGAGCAGCTAGTTGTGCAACTTGTTGAGTAGCTAGTTATACGGCTTGTTGTTTTTGTACTTGCAAAAATGCCTTTTGATAGGCAAATTTTTGAGTAGCTTGTAATGCCATGCTGTATTGGCTTGATATGTTGGAGCTTGGTGGTGGTGGATTCAGAATGGTGCTTGTGGTGGTGGTGAGAGGTGCTGTCGTATTTGGGGTTTGAGTGGTGGATGGTGCGATTGATGTGGTTGGTCCTTGAGAGACCATGCTTTGAGATGTTAGGGGGGTGGTTGACTATGTGGTGATTGCTTGTGTAGTTGTCATCTATTGCTGTGATGTCGATGACAAGTTTTGAGAGTTTGGCATGATGCTTTGATTGATGTTTGGGATGTTGGTTTGATTTTGACTGATATTTGGTAAAGGGGGAAGCCCTAAGCCAAGTGGTGTAGATGATGATGGTAATGGTGGAAGTGGTGAAAATGTAAGAGATTTGATCTCTTGAGGAAATGGCATAGTGTCAAAAATGCCCCTTGGTCCGAACATATCACCCTCTCCTAGTGAAGTTATGGGGAGAGAGGTTTGGAGTGTTGCATGGAAGGATGATGACGATGGATCATTAGGATCATGGAAAGTGAGAGGGGAATACTTATGTAATGGATTTTGGGGTAAATTTTGTTCCAAAATGGTGTTTGCATCCAAGTCGTGATTATTGACAAGGGGGCGTGTTTGAATGGCATTGAGAAATGCACTTCCTTTATTAACATTAGGTTGAGTTGGAGTAATAGATGTTGTGATTTGCGGGATGTTTTGAGTGATGCTTTGGGATGGGGGTGTAGATGAGATGGGGAGTGTGGATGAAATTGGATTCATGACCTCTAAAGATGGTTCCACTATAGAGCTCACATCGAAATCAGAAGGTAGCTTAGCCCATTGTTTTTCTAATTCGAGCATGTATAGTGAAGGGTTGAGTCTCATCATGATATTGATAATCTTATGGTCCTCCAGATTTTGAATCATTTCAGTGATTTCCTCATGTGACATTCCAAAGGGATTATTGGTATGATCCTCTACCTCCTCTTGAGGGTTTTGTGATGATGTAGGAAAGTTGATTAAAGGATTACTTTATTCAACGAGATTTGTTTCAGAATTTGTTTGACTTAGGTCACTTGTAGTGGATGTTTCTTTGTTGGCTTCCATGTTCCTCTTGTGTTGAGATCTATTTTGCACCATAAAATAGGGATCAATTTTGAAGAATATAGGAGACGAGTCTCTAATTCTTTGGATTAATCTAACTTTGGGCACAAAAGAGAAAATTTAGGATGATTCAAGGATCAAAGGGTGATAATGATATGGATGTAAGATGGATGTTTGATGGATGTTTGGAACTCTTTGAGAATATCTTGAAGGGCATGTTAAACTTTAGGACTTGATTTGTTTTGGGATTCGGATTTTGGTGCTCATAAACTCTAAAAGGTTGGATGTTATCCTAGAGTTTAAGTCATTCATAAGATGCTAATTTGTTTGGGTGTGAAAAGAAGGATTCATCTTAAACAATCCTATCCAAACAAGATGAGATTGATAATGAACTCCTAAATCCCGAGATGTTGGATGTTATCAAGGGATGAATTTTTTCACAAGGTTTGATAATTTGATCAAATATGTGGAGAAGGATGCATCTACACACATTCAATTAAACAAGGTGATTTTGGATTGGTTTCAAATGATTTTCCCAAAGTTTAGCATGAAGGAGTTTTCCAAGATCTTCGAAGAGTTGATGATGAGATGTTTTTTTTTGGTTTTGATGTTTAAAGATGGATGAAGGTTTTGATTTTTGATCCTAGAGTGTACCTAAAACAGACACTTGTTTACTAGACCTTGGTATTGAAGAACATACAATACTCCTAAGGACCTCTCAACCAAGAAGTGGTTCAAACTGAGCATACATTTTTGGATTGTTCAAAGGAATGAATCTATAGAACCTTGTGAATTTTTTGCTTATTTTGATGTGTTGCTTTTGATTGCACTTCCTAATGTATTTCTTGATGACCTTTCGAGTGTGGCTCCTAAATTTTGAACTTTGGCTCAAGGACTTTCATTTTGGGATTTTGACTTTCTTGGAAATCATGGGGAATTAACACATGTGAGAGCTAATTTTGTTATCTTTGCTTAGTGATTTTTTTTTTACCACAAACACTTCTTTGATTAGATTTCCAAACTAGATGTCCAATGTCTCAATTTCTTCAAATCCCACAAAGTATGTTATGTGGAGTTTTGATGAAGTCAAGGCAAGGGTTACCTATTGTTTAACTTTAGTAGGCAAATTGAGATGTAAATCCAAGTGTTTAGAAACCTCTAAGGAAAAAAATCCCAAGGGAAAGCAATAACACATGAATTTGGTTAATTTGTATTTTCCTCCTAAAGGGTTTGAAATTTTGATGATGATGTTAAAAATTTACTTCCAAATATTTTCGAACAAGCAAAGTGTTTTGTAACCATGAACAAGTAAAACCTTATGGATATGAAAGACAATATTTGTTTAGTCCCCACTTGGACAAGTCCAGCTATGTTTATCTTTAGCGAATGGTTAGATGCTTGACCCCACTGGCTCCCCTCCACAACACTCACTTATACAGGGAAGCCAAGCATCAACACCTATGAAACTCCCATGGCATGCTTTCCATTTCTAATAAAGACCTTAAAAGTGTGGGGCGGCTTCAGAACGACCGTTCTTGCACCAAAAAATAGATAGGGATTTTGGCCTTTCTACAACAAGGGTTTTAATTCAGACTTTCCGTTCGTAGGAGTTGACCCAACGTGACGAGAGACCATTGCTGCCCTTCTAGTTGGAGCCAACCATGTGATACTGGTGTTTATTCTAGTATCCACATTTATATCCTGGTTGGAAATACTCTCGGGTTCAAAGTGTTACTGGTTGAGTCATTCCCTTGGGTGAGTACTTTTTCCCCAAGGCAGGACCTCTAAGATAGACAAAAGCGAGTAAACGTATTCATAGTTCGATCTACCTTCGTTTAGAAACAAAGGGAGAACACATGCAATATATTTACTCACACTTGCATAATTTGTTCAATTTTAAACCCAAATTGAAGTGTGTATGGGAAATTATTTACGCAACTTAATGTCACCAAAAGCCTTTTGATTCTCAAGATCGTCGTGAGGCGTGAGAGAAGCGCATACATCTTTTGATGATATTACTTTGTGTAAGTAATTGAAAAATAATGAAAAAACTTGTTCATTTTAAGTCCACAAAGCAAAAGGGAATTCGTTTTAAAGCACCAAAGTAAGTGTGACAATTTCCTTTGTTTGATTATTTAAACCCAAAACAAACTCTAGTAAATTTGAGTCCTAATGTTCTTTTTAAGCCTTTTTGTAACAAGAATTTAAAAGGTTCTTTTTAAAGCCCAAAATGAAATTAGTAAGTCCTAAACATAAAGAGAACAAATTTTTTCTTAAGAGAAATAGTGAATCCTCTAAGAGTGTTAAGCAAACACTCATTTTTGTGAAATGACATCATCATGCCTCCCTTCCCTTTTCATCTTTAATTGATCCAACCTACAAGAAAGTTAGTTAGATTATGCGGAAATAGAAGTCAAAAAGGCAAAAAACGGACAAAAGAACCATAATTTGAAAAAAAGCACGTGCTACAAATAAAATTTCACTTTATACTCCCCTCCAACGGTGCAATCCACGAAGGTGTCGCAGTTTGATTTCACTAGCGGTGCTGTATAGTACCGCTTGCCAGTCAATGTTGCTTTGTAACTAGACTAGTGAGCATAAAGGCGTCGTCCTTTTGGCCAGCGGTGCAGTTTATATTTTTGAAAAATTCCCACAGGTCAGACAGGTTCAATGACGTAGTTTAAAATTCAAAATTCTGGGCGGGAAGTTAGAGGTGTCATAGTTTGGAGTTTTCAATGGTTCTATAGAGCAACGCTGGAGAACCAGCGGTGCTGAACAATGACGCTGAGCTTCCAATGGCGGAGTTTTTCCTGTAGAAAAAGAAAAGCACAATTTTTTTGACAAAAACATGATTAGAAAATGAGATTGGGCCCTCCTTCTAGCACCAAAATGTGAACCTTCATCCTAAACCTACAATAGGACAAGAAACAAACAACAAATTAGATCGAATGCAAGCTAGAATATAAATTCCTCAAGAAATTCATTTAAATTGCAAAAGAGAGAGGAACTTAAATGAAGAACACAACAAAACTTAAAACATATCAAATCCTATTCTAAAGCAAAGAAAAATCTTAATCTTTTGAGGGAATTGGTGTCAATTTGATGTGAAAATTGGCCCTTTCCCAACTCCAATGATGCAATGGTGATTTGGTGATGAAAGTTAATCCACTTTGATGAAGAGTGATGAAGGCTCTAAGATAAAAACCTGCATAACCTAGCTATAACTCAAAAGTATGGACAAAGATTGCTAAAGATTTTAGTATAGTAAGTTTACTCAAGTTGTGGGTGGATCTAATGAGGAACGAAACCTCTTATCTATAGAAAGAAAGAGTTGAAGATTGAAAGATAAGATAAATGTGGGATAAAAGATAAACCAATGACATGATGCCACTTGTCCAAATGTGAGTGGATGAAGGATGTGCAAGTTTTGATCAATGTGCCAATAAATGCCAATATTTGAATTTTGAAATTGTATTAATGACAAGGTGGAGGGAGAGTCAAATGGAGTAATGGCCACTTGGCTTAATGCAAAATGACTTGTAAGAGGGAGTGAATTCCTTGTTGGAAGGACAAAGTCCACTTAGAATTGAATTTCAAACTTGAAGAATATTCCTCCTTTATGCCATGTTGAAGATAAATAGAGATTTAATAAATCAAATAACTCTATTTTCATGTGCAAGTGGCAAAAGATGGAGGATGGGACATGAGGAGATTAAATTAATCAAGGTTAACTAATTTAATGGAGGATTAAATGATGTGACCTATTTGACTTAAATTTATGGATTTACTTAAATCAAATATGAGAAGAATATGATTTAAAGATTTAATTAAATAAAGGGTTTTGATTTATTTAACTAAGGGGATGAAGGTAGATTAAATTAAATAAGGTTTTAATTTACTTAATTTAATAGATAAAATTTAGAGGTTTAATTAAATAAAATTAATTATTTAATTAAATAGGGATAATTAGATCAGATTGATTGATCTAACAAAAGAGAGAAACTTAATTAAATAGATGATTTATTTAATTAAGAGAGGAAAATTAATGAATTTAATCAAATAAAGATATTTGATTAAACGGTTAGACCGAGGGATGATTTAGGATGAAATGGTGTTAGTGGTTAGGATCAGATGTCCAATGTCAATCAACACATTTTACGCATCTACACTTATTAATAAGTTTGCAAGATTAATTTTTTTTTATGGTCAACATTTTTTTTTTTTTTTGTGTGGCTTGCACGCATCATACTACAGAACAAAGTACATACTGTTGGTATTTTTGCAAATCTTGTAAGCTTTTTGATTGACATCACCTCCTACGGCCAACTTCCGTGTTCTCGTTGGCTTCCTTTGGCTGAGCCGTTGCTAAGTTCACCAACCGTTTAATAGTCAACATACGGTTTACTCTAAGGTAGCTGCTAAGTGGCTTAAGCCGCCAATGGCTTCCCTCTAATCGCCAGTGGCAGTAACTCTTCAAACCATGACTTGGAAATTCTACATTGTGACTTGTAGTTAGTGTCAACCGCCAATGAAACCATAACCGCTAGGTTTAGACTATACATGTGACCACGCTAAACCAAGCTACTAGCGGTTATCAAACTGCCAGATTTTTTCTTGCGTTGGAGCATGCAGTCACATTGAAGACTAGGCGCTAGCCCTTAGGGGATTTTTTTTGCGCCTAATTAGTAGTATTTTTGCACTTGGTTAGTGATAAAAGTCCCTCTTCTAGGAATTTTTTTCAATTTTGCATAAATTATTGCCACGACGTCGGTTTTTCGAAAATGAGATATTGTCGGAAAGTTGGATCAACGAACTTTGTAGTGGTGAAGATGATTTTTTTTTTCTATTTTTTGCCATTTTTTGAGCTCAAAGGTACAAGTGCATTTATTGCTTGTAATTGGCATAAGTTTTGCATACGAAGACAAATTTGGCAATTTTTTTTGAAATTGCTCAAAAAATCACAAGGAATCTGTTTATAACCTTTTTTAGTTTTGTCAAGCTCTTCTCTCTGAAAATTGTATAAATCACCATGTGTTATAAATGGTATATTTGAGCTTGTCACTAGTACAAAGTGCAAAATTTCTTCATTGTGCTTTGCTGGTGGGGTTGCAAATTAAGTTTTAATACATTTTGGGGGGGGTGAAAGGAACAATTTAAGTGCGACATTGCCTTCTTTCTTTTGGTGTTCATGGCGGATTAAGGAAAATTGAACCACTCACTCCACACAATTATCATACATGCAAGCTAAAAATAACTCGATTGTTACAATCTAAGGGTCTATGACCAATGTTAGATTTAGAACAACCTGATTTCACAAGGGATTATAAAAAAATGTCCATAGATGTAAAATGGATGAAGCAAAAGGGCTCATTATCTTACATGTATTTGATAACTTGTTGTTTCATATTTTTGAGTGTAAAACACCTAAGAATGTTTGGGATAAAAAGTCATTGTATGGTTTATTATCTGAAAGTATCTTATGACAACTGTATGGTTTATATCATAGTAATTTTGGGCTTGATTGGTCTGAGATTTTATGTTCCTTCTCTATCCAACACAATTATCTTGAAAATGGTCTAGAATATGAGATACTATAGGAAGCAGGCTAGAGAGGAAAATGACAATAAATTAGTCACCTAATATTTTCAAAAAGATTGATTTTAAGCCCACTATTTATTGGCCTAAGGTGGCAATGGCAAGAACAGACAATACTGGAAAAATCCAGGAACAAACTTATACAAGGACCATTACTATCCACACAAAGAAATTTAAATCATGATAAAAGACATTGTATAACCTGCAACAATCTCCCAAGCAAAGGTACAAGAAGTTTGATTCCTTCATGGTGAGCCAAAATTTTACAAGGAGTGAGTATGACCATTGTGTTTAATTTAAAATTTGAAAAATGGTTTATTCATTATCTTGGTATTATATGTTGATGTAGTGTAGAAAATTGTATACCTTAACAATTTCACAATATGTTTTCCCCCCTAATTTATTGGACTTAATTAAGCTTCTAATTTTCTAAATGATGAATTCCAAAGCTTAATTTTTACCATTTTTCAGAGGAGGATAGGCATTGAAAAAATGCATCCAATCATTAAATTATCCTCGACTTCGAGTGTCCTAGAAATTTGGGCCATGATCCATTTGCCCATAGGTGAATGGGTCCCCCTTCTTAGCCAGAACCCAAATTCAAATATGTTGTGGGCAGTATTTTAATATCTAAAATTCAAATATGAAGTGCTAGCTTTTGGAATTTAATTTTTGGGAAATTGGATAAACACCTATAAATACCTAGTTATTTTATTCTTTGAAATCTAGCATGAATAAAAAGAACTATCATCAAGAGCAAGTCAAGAGCAGAATTTCAAAGCAATTCAAGATCTAACATCATGTCAAATTAAATGTGTGTTCATGTTATTGTCTTGTGAAGGCTAACATTGTTGTAGGTCTCCAAGCATTCAAGAATTCAAGTATTCAAGCAAATCTATCAAGCAAGATCCAAATCCTTGAGGAGATGTGTATGAATTCGGTCACTCAAGACAACCATTGAAGGGTGGTGAGTTGCAAAGCATTGTGATTTCATCATTCCTTCCTTTCTATTATCATTTATCATTGAAATTTTTCCATTGTGGAATTGGAAACACTTACATGGGGTTTGATTGAGGAAAGCCCCTAAAATGGCCCAACATTTCAGGTCTTTGTGACTGTGCAAATTATAGGTTTGAAGAAGATCAAAGGAAGATTGAAGGAAAGTTATCAATTGTTGTATTTGTTGTCATCAACCTTGTCAAGCCACATAAATCCACCTATAAAATTTACTTACAACATTTTGACAAGTTTGCAGCCGAGAACTAGGAGCTCAAATCTAGCATCAGAGTATTAAAAAAATAGTTTCAAGACCCCCTACCAAAGACCCATTCATCTAGGGGTGACCTAGTCCCTCTGCACATGCTAAATTCAAATTTTGGTGATACACATCAGTATACACTTTCCAGATTTGTCTGCAAATTAATGTTTCAATTTGTTTAATTTTGGGGAATTACATTTATCATATTAGGTCATTTAGTTTAATTAGAGAAATCACTCCAATTCATTTCCAATTCATTCATAATCCCATAAAGGATCAAATCTAGGTCTGATTGACTCACCTTAGAGTTTGAAATTCAATCTATGCACCTTGTTGATTTGCATCCTAATGAAACATCACCTAATACAAATTTGGGGAATTTATCTTAGCACTCTTTTCCCCACATTTTTATGTTTCATTTTGGTGAACCTAACATTTAACATCCTAACTTTTTGATTTGGTAATCTTTCAAACCCTAGATCTAGGTCTTGCATCATTGTGTCTTGCATTCTCATTTAGGGTTGCATATTGCATCATAAAAAGTTAAAAAAATCTAAAAATATTGCATCATAGCTTACATTGCAATGTTTTTCAGGTATTTAGATCATATTTTCATTTCAAAGTTGTATTCAGAAAAGTGTCATTTTGTTCCAAAATTGTCATACATTTGCATTTCCTTTACATAGAAAAATTCTAGAAAAACAATCACTATCAAACCTGTTTGCAGATAGGAATAGTAACCTTAAACAACTTAAACATTCACCTTTTCAATTTTCAAATCCCTGAGCAAGGACCTAGATTCCCTTGAGCGACCTTTTCCTTGTACATGTGCATCAACAAAAAATTTCATAGTTGTTTGTCTTTGTCTACTCAGTTTACTTGTACTCGCATATCTCTATTTGAATTTCATAATTGCATTTAGTTCATTTGGTGAAAGAAAGTGCATTTTTTAGGGTCAAAATTTGCATTCAAAAATCATCATTTTTAGGTTTCTGCATCTTACAATTAGTCAATTGTTACATTTTAGGTATGAAATTTACATTCCACTTTGTTTAAACATCTTCAACATTGCTATATACTTGCATTGTGTTTTAAATTGGAATGCATTAAGAAAATTTTGGTAGTTTATTTATTGTTACAATCGTTTGCAAGAAAAATAAGAACCCTTAGCAATGTAGTCTATAGTCAAATTTCAAATTTTCATAACCCCTGACAAGGATCCAGATGCCCTTAGGCAACTTTGTCATGTCAAACTTCAAATTTTTACATGCAGGTGGTGTTGTCAGTAGATATATGGAAAATCCGAGTAAAGAGAATTAGGAAACAATGAAATGGGTGCTTCAGTCACTTAGAGACATAAGTGATTATTATATCACCTTTGATGGTTGTAGTGGTTCAATTTATGGTTATGCTGATTCAAATTTTGTAGGTGATTTGGACAAAAGGATATCTACATCAGGTTATGTCTTTACTCTTGTAGGAGGTCCTATTTGTTGGATGCCAAAGCTTCAAGAAATAGTTGCTTTATCCACTACTATGGTAGAGTATATGACTGTCTCACATGCATTCAAAGAGGCAATTTGGTTGAAGGGTATTTTGGGTGAGTTTAGAAAAGTGCAAGACAAGTGATAGTCAAAGCATTATACATCTAACTAAAATCCAACTTATCACAGTAGGAATAAGCATATTTCAATTAAATACCATTTTGTAAGATAGGTTATTGATGGAGGTGGAGTATCTCTTGAGAAATTCCGTACACTAGAAAATTGTACAGACATGTTTACAAAACCAGTATAGTTAAAGAAGTTGAAGTGGTGTTTGAATTCTCTTGGCTTGTAGAAAAGGTGATGAATGGGCATGGGCAAGTATCAGGTAAATTTCTTTCACGGTGGAGATTGTTTGATGATGACAACAAGATTAGAAATAAAATAGAATTTTATCTTTGGAAAAGATAAAGGAAATAAAGAAAGAAAAATCTCATCTTTGGAAAAGATAAAGATTAAATCAAAATAAATAATAAAAACAAAGCAATAAAAACAAAGCTGGTTTTTTTATAAGTTTGACATAGGTTGAAGATATTATATATATCTTGTTTCCTTGAAAGTTAAATTATATTGTAATGAATTATAATTGAAGAGCGGAAACTCCGTGAAGATTGTAATAATTTTCTCTGAGCAATAAGTGTTGGCGTGAATAAGTCTTGTACCTAGTTAATTCTTTTACTAGAGACTTAGGGGACTTAATTCACATGTTAAGTTTACTTAGGATATAAGCATTTTCTAGAAGTCTTAGTTGTCTTATCTAGACAATTCATAGTTGTCTTATCTATACTTCACATCATCCTAGGTAGTTATGAGTTAGTTGTCTCATGTGATAGAATTAAACACTTATTATGATCTTGTCTTATCCTATCTCTCATCCTTGCCTTTATAAGCAAGGAATCTCTAGCATATTTTTCATAGCATTGTATTGTAGAGTATTACATATTGTATCATATTGCAATTCTTGTTTGGTGGAATAGCATCTTCCATTCTTGCTTCTCTCTATCTCTTGTGGAGGTTATTTGGTGTTGCAAATTGAAGATCTCGGTTGCTCACTTCAACATGGTATCAGAGCTTTGAAACTTGCAATCCCCTTCCATTATTTTTTCATTAAAGAGTTTCTACCATCAAGTTTTCTATTATGACTTGAGTGTCTTGTATGATTTTGCAAATTCCTTGTATGCTCTTCTCTTGCGTTTCAATTTGATCTTGAGAATTATAAAGGTTTTGCAATTTTTTTTAATCCTATATGACATGTATGCATTTTGGTGAGAACTGGTGATTGCAACACTTTTGGCTATAGTGACAGTAGTTTTGGCTATCCCATTGCATTCAAGAGGCTCAAAAAAGTCAGATTTGGCTTTTGTTTCACTCAATTTGGTCACTATGAATGTTAAATTCCTAGAGCTCCCTTTGAGTGGTTTTTATTTTTGCGAAGTACTAGCCCACGCCTCAATTATTTGAACATCATCGGGCCCCTTTTTGAAGAGTTTCATTTGCTGTTGCCATGTGTCCGCTGGGCGCTCCTCACAGCGATTGCTTCCTTCGCTCTTCTACTGGCTCCCACCATGCTTCCATGTGTCATCACTGTGGGCACATAAAGGCTACTTCTCTTCACTTTTTAGTCAGGCCCCGTTCGCGTGCCACATAGCTTTCATCCACATATATTTTTTGGTAGACCCCACAGTCGGCACCGATAGTAAAGAATGCCTCCACGTGTCTTAACTGCGTAGTCTTTCAACGAAAGAAGGAGGAATCAACGAGCGGGCCCCGACTTGTTGCCACGTGTCTCTTTCATGTGGATTATAGACACTAAAAATTGTCCCAGGCTTGTGACTCTTAGATTCTTCATCATTTCCCCTTTCATTTTTCATAATTAAATAATTTTTAATTATTTAATTATTTTCTAAAGTCATAATTCTTCTATTAATTAAATAATTTCAATTATTTAATTAATTCATTTTATATCTTAATTCCTCCCCAATTAATTAAATAAATTTTATTTATTTAATTACGTCACTAATTAAGTCTTCTTCTTTCTAAAATTAAATAAATTCTTATTTATTTAATTTTTGTCCACTTTCCAATATAATTAAATAATTATTTTTAATTATTCATTAGCCTCTTCTCTCATAAATTAAATAAATTTTATTTATTTAGTTTGGTCCACTCTCTTGAATTTTGAATTAAATCATTATTTAATTCAAAATGATTCCCTTTGTCACATTCCTCTATAATTAAATAATTATTTTAATTATTTAATAATTCATTGGGCACCTAGATTAAATAACTCTTATTATTTAATTTCTCCTATCACCTCTTTATCCATGTCAAATCTATCTTCCACATCAAATATTATCTCTTGACATCTCATTTAATCATAGCTCTTGATTGAATTATCTCATAATTCAATCTCAACCCTTCATCTTTATCATTTGCCCTAATTTTGACCTAACCCTATTTCATACAACTTTCAATCTTTTCCATTGATTAAGACATCTTATTGACATCCAATCTCAACCATCAATCCAAATCAGACATTTCCTATAAATAAACTCTCTCATAAGCCATTTGGGGGGTTGATTCTTCAAGTGTTCTTATGCTGTCAAAATCATTCTTGAGTCTTTCATCTATTTCTATCTATTGTCATTCATCTACACATATTATGCAAGTACATGATGCTAGTGTGAGACAACAATCTTTAATATTTTGCTAGTCACTTGTCATAAGCTTATTATTGTACACTCAAATCTGAGGGCAATTATCATATTCAAGCAAAATGGAGAAGAGCAATGGAGGTAAATCAATGGTAGCATGAAGATTTGGTAATATTGTTTTATGCTTTATGTCTTTATGCTCATTTGTGCTTCATTGTTTATTAGGGTTTGATTTGTATGCTTTATTGCATTGACCTTATATTTTTTCCCTAATTAAATTGGTGAACCTAACATATTTTGAGAAATTTTGAGAAATTTTGGAGTTGGATTCTTTTTGTTGCAAGTTTTGCATCATTTTGGGACAAAGCCCTAGTTTTCAAAGATTTGACCATAAATTTCAAATGGCTATATATCTTTTCACAATTTTTTTCTACAAGTTGGGGACAATATCAAGAGCTTTCATTCCAAAAATTAGATTTTTTGGAGCTGTTTTTGATTTTTTATACATTTTTTGTTATTTTTCATGAAAAATCAATTTTGAGAGCAATTTGTTGAATTTTTTAGACATTTGTACATTTCTAGAAATCTCTCTGAATTTCAATAGGGGTCAGTTCTTTATGTTTTAAATTTGGAGGAAAAATTATTAGTTAAAAAATAGATCTTTTAAAATTAGGGTTTTACAAATATTTGCTTATATCTCACAAATGGTTGTAGACATTGTCACAAAAAATTTTCTGCATATTTGGGATGATGTTAGACACCTTTAGCCCAAAAATAAGAAATTTTGGAGCTGTTTTTTATTTTTTATAATTTTTTTTTTTTTTCATAAATAATTAATATTGGGTGCAAAACAACAAATTTTTCGGATTTCTTTACATTTTTGGAAATCTATTGAAATTTAAGTAAGTTTTTTCTCTGTATCTTTATTTTTACTATAAAAAATATTTCCAAAAATCAGATTTGTCTTGATTAGCTAAGCCTCTAATATTAGCAATCAATTATCTTGTTAGGGTTTTGGCTTTGTTGTTGGTTTTGTGAATGTGTAGAAAATAAACACTTCAAAGCACACATTGGATCAATTGGACAAAGATTTGAAGCTAAAGAAATTGTAGGTGCACACATTCCATCTTTCATCTCTTAATCTTGCTTGTCAACACACTTCACTTTGGGGCTTAAAAAGAACTTGTTTGATCACACATTTGAATTTTGGGTCTAAAATAAATCTTGTTTTCTATCACATCATTGAAATTGGGCTAAAATGAACCATTTCCTTCAATAACACATCTTGAATTGGGGTTAAAAAGAACAATTGCTTGAACTTTTTTACACACATTTCAATTTTCTAAAGGGAAATTAATCATTGCGAGTGTGAATCAAGTGTGTGTGTCCTCCAAAACACCTCACTTGGTTCACTTTTGTCATACCTTTCTTAGGAGGCCTGCTTGGAGTACACACCCCTCCAAGGGACAACCTCAGTCGAGCGTGAATCCAAAGACATGCTCCTTTGGGAGTTGAAATCTTGTCACTCTAGGCTAAGCCCCAAAGAACTTTATACCTTTGGGAAGTGAAGGTGAAGGGTGGGTTACCCCTTTCTCCTGACTTATTGACAAGATTTTTCTTTCAAGTCATACCTAGTCAACCTTGTGCAAACTAGCTTGAGATCTAATTGGCCATACCACACTTGACTAGTCATAGGGCTTGTTGTTGTGTATTCAACTGTTTGCTTAATCATAACATTTAATCTTGAAAGACAAATTTATCATTGTGCTTGGTGTGTGTGTTCATGCATTTACATGTGAGATATTATGTTTGATATTTTCCAAGTCAAACTTCCAATAAACACTTGCCACAACATCCAAATCATACAATATTGTCATTCCACATCATTATCTCTTTAATCAAATCAACATCATTTTACACCATGAGAACATTGGAAGACATAGCACAAGAGCTTGTTCACATGCTTCATGTAGTTCAAACAAGTCAATCACCTTTAAATCAACAATTCATTCAAAGAGTCCATTACATGATCCAAGAACTTCAAACAAGCCAATCACCTCAAATGCAACTCATAGAACAAATCCAATACCTCATGGCTTATCAAATCCAACAAGAAAAACATCAAGTCCAATCACCACATCAACAAATTTCACCTCAATCCTACGTGTCACCTATATCATCATATCAACCTCATCCATCCACATATCATGTTTCCCCTTCGTCAACCTATCACACCTCTCCTAATGTCAACTCTTATTCATATCCATCTACCTCTCAACAACCATTATCCTATTCAACCCCTCCATCATTATCACAACAACAAATCATATCACAAAAATTCCAAACACCATTCCAACCTCAACACATTCAACCACAATCCTATGTGTCACCTTCATCATCATGCCAACCTAACCTACCTATCTATCATGTCAATGCCACATCAACATGTCCACCCATATGACAACAAGAACATAGCTTCCCAAGTCCACCTTGGCAACAAAATCAAGGGCCTTTCAATTCTCATGTTCCATTTGACAAGGGGAACACCAATCTAGTTCATGCACCCTTACCACCATCCAATCAAATTCTTATCCCTAAGCCACCATGTCCTAGTCCTAATTCATTGGCCTCTCCACCTTCTAACCAATCCAATAAGGAAATCGTGTCTAGTGTTCCACGTACACCTAGTTCCATTGTCCATTACATACCCCAAGGACACCATTCTCAAGATGTTGGAACTTACTCCATGCATCCTAAGTCCACCTCCTTCCATCACAAATCTTATCATACACCTAAGACATATGTTTCCATCCTTCATCATCCTACAAATGTCAAAAGCATGTGACGATAAACCTTCCACCATCCACTTTTCCACCATTGCTTCCAACTCCTAATATCCCTCCATCCACTTTACCACCATTACTTCCAACACCTAATATCCCTACCATCCAATCTTCTTATCCATTTATCCATAAATACCATAACATTCCTAATCATGACCAACAAATGCACACATTGTCTAAACATGAAGCTTCCACTCATTCCACCATACCCATGGGATTCAAAAGAAAAAATTTCAATGCCTCCACCTATAAAGTAAAAAATCCTAAAAATCCTAATGCCTTAGGACACAAAAGCAAAAAGTCAAAGCAAAATACATCCAAAAAGCTATATAAGCCCATACCTCCAAAAGTAAAGGCCAAAACTAAAATGGTTTGGGTACCTAAGCAAAAAGAAAACAAGTCAAATGAGGCATCTACTTCCACCTCACATTCCCACTCTATTCAAGAATCTCATATTCCATCCCACAAGCAAAATAAAAGTTACAAAAATACTAAGTCTATGTGGGTACCTAAAGCACTACATCCACCACCTCCTAAGCAAACAACACCATTGCTTCCTACACCACCTTCCCATCAAAAGCTTCAAAGTTTATCATGGTGTGTGCAACCATTGGTCATGATTCCATTCCCACATATATCTATCTTTACATACCCCATCCACTATCCTACATATCTCCCCCCTCACATCCCTATGGTCCATGCTTTTGGCTAAGCCTCCCCATTCATCTTTTGCATAAGTCCTACATAATTTGCATCATAATTTGAATCATAATACATCATCTACCTCCTCCATATCCATTTCATGTCATCCCTTACCAACATCTATGAGCATAATGACATTTGACATGGTCCATGAAATGACATCCATCTCTAGTGGGACTATCACCTTTCATGGAACTAGACACTTGAGCCCCTCCTATTCATATTCTCCTTCTCCTATCCAAAAAGTAAAAAAGTAAAAAAGAAAAAAAGTCAAAAAAGAAAAAAAAAAGGTAAAGAGAAATCCCTTCGTCCAACGGTGAAACCTAGTAAATAGGCGCCTTGGATAAGTACTATGATGAAAACCTAGCAAACAGGCATCATGTGTAGGTTGATCTTCTATGTCACTTACACTTGGGGACACAATGTCTTATCTATCCAACCTATCATTTTCTTGTCATATCATCTCCATCCTACCTACCATCTTTAGCCATCATACATACCTATCATATTGAGTCCACTTATCCACCCTTCTCCTTTTGATCTTGATGAAGACATAGGGGAAAAATGTTGAAACATATTTTTTAGATATCTCTTGACATACCTCATCCTTCCAAACAAGCCTATCATTATCCTATTGTCATAAGCTTTGTCATGAAAAATCCTAAGTATTGTACCTAGAATGGGGCATGTTATTCCTATGTGACAATCTTTGGAGATCACATCATTGCTCTCTTATGATGCATACATCCTTTCCATCCATCCATTTGTCATGAGCCTTTTATCCCTTATCCTATCACCCATCCTTGCACCTAGACTTGGTTTTCCCTTGTCATTGGTATCTAGCACAAAGGCTACCCAAATTTTCATCCATTGAAACCTCAAAGTATTCTCAAAAAGCCAAAAAAAAAATCAAAACATTTAAAAAAAGCCAAAAAAATCATAAAATGTCAAAAAGCCAAAAAAAATCATAAACGTCAAAAATCCAAAAAAATCAAAACATTTCAAAAAGCCAAAAAAAATCATAAATGACAAAAATCCCAAAAAACCAAAATATTTGAAAAACACAAAAAAAATCCAAATAACTCTCAAAAATCTCAAAATCATGAGTCAACATTCGTCACGTCAGTCAAATAAGGAAAATATAGTCGCATCGGTCAAATAAGTTAGACAATGTCAAACTCCTCACATAAAGTCAGCCTTCATCAGACATAGTCACACTCAAACACAAGACAGTCATTGAAACGTCCGCATTCAAATCATGATACAATAGACATTATAGTTCAATCGGTCATTAAATTAAACTCAGACAACATAGTCCAGACAATCATCTAGTCACATTAGTCAAATTGCCAAAACAATGTCAATCTTGTCACTCTTTGGTCCTCTCCAAGATGTGTCCTTCTTGGACTTGGACCTCATCAAAATGTCATTTGTCTTTTGAGGATGTACCCTTCCTAACCTTAGGCACTGTCAAACCGTCAAACTGTTGAATTGTCAAACCATCATGCAAACAATCTTCGGCAAGCAAATGTTGGCAAACACATTGAATGACTGTTGATTTTTCTGGTCTATTTTGTCTTATCTTTTGTCTATTTTTGTTGGTTTGTTTTGTCTCTTGTTCATGTTACTAGCTACCTCGAGGATGTCCCATGAAGGATTTAGAGGTACGATGATGTACCATGATCTATTTTGTTTTTCTTTGATTGTTGTTTATGGATTGTCTTAACAAAAAGATTGGGGCAACTTGGCCCTTAGTATGAGTTAGGACATTCCTTGTTTGCGACTGTCTGTTTTGCAAGTGGATGACCTTGCACACCATGGTCTATGTCATACCATGGTGTTTGTTATCCATTTGTGTCATTTTATTGCCCAATGATGATTAGTACAAAGTCTTGTCTGGAAAAATATGCATCTTTAAAATTGTCTCCACTAACATCCATATCCTCCACACTAACATTTCTTCTATGCCGCTTATCTATTTTCCTCTTATCCATTTCAAGAGCATACCTATGTTTGTCCAACCCGCCTATCCTCTCAAGGGGGCATCATCATCCCATCTTTCTATCATCATCCATTTTACTCTATCCACACCTTAGCTTCTTTGAAATGATGTTACTTGACACAAAACTCACCATCTCGAACATCATCTCAAAGAGAGGCAAAATGTAGACACTAAAAATCGTCCTAGGCTTGTGACTCTTAGATTCTTCATCATTTCCCCTTTCATTCTTCATAATTAAATAATTTTTAACTATTTAATTATTTTCTAAAGTCATAGTTCTTCTATTAATTAAATAAATTTTATTTATTTAATTACGTCACTAATCGAGTCTTCTTCTTTCTAAAATTAAATAAATTTTTATTTATTTAATTTTTGTCCACTTTCCACTATAATTAAATAATTATTTATAATTATTCATTAGCCTCTTCTCTCATAAATTAAATAAATTTTATTTATTTAATTTGGTTCACTCTCTTGAATTTTGAATTAAATCATTATTTAATTCAAAATGATTCCCTTTGTCACATTCCTCTATAATTAAATAATTATTTTAATTATTTAATAATTCATTGGCCACCTAGATTAAATAATTTTTATTATTTAATTTCTCCTATCACCTCTTTATCCATGTCAATCTTATCTTCCACATCAAATCTTATCTCTTGACATCTCATTTAATCATAGCTCTTGATTGAATTATCTCATTATTCAATCTCAACCCTTCATCTTTATCATTTGCCCTAATTTTGACCTAACCCTATTTCATACTACAACTTTCAATCTTTTCCATTGATTAAGACATCTTATTGACATCCAATCTCAACCGTCAATCCAAATCAAACATTTCCTATAAATAAACTCTCTCATAAGCCATTTTGGCGGTTGATTCTTCAAGTGTTCTTATGTTGTCAAAATCATTCTTGAGTCTTTCATCTATTTCTATATATTGTAATTCATCTACACATATTATGCAAGTACATGATGTTAGTGTGAGATAACAATCTTCAATATTTTTCTAGTCACTTGTCGTAGGCTTATTATTATACACTCAAATCTGAGGGCAATTATCATATTCAAGCAAAATGGAGAAGAGCAATGGAGGTGAATCAATGGTAGCATGAAGATTTGATAATATTATTTTATGCTTTATGTCTTTATGCTCCTTTGTGCTTCATTGTTTATTAGGGTTTGATTTGTATGCTTTATTGCATTAACCTTATATTTTTTCCCTAATTACAGGGACTTTATCGAAGGGAAGGTTGAGGTGAACTGTGTGCCCCACCAAGCTTCCACATGTTCTTAAACGACTGCATGATTGGATGACACTTGTCTGTACAGGTTTTTTTTGGGACCACTCCATCATTCACAAGGGATGCATCTAGCTGAGGAACGACCATGTTCAATGGCCTGAATCTTTTATGTTGCAATGGCCAAAGGGAAACATTTCTGCAGGCATCATTGCTCAAGATACAAAATTTTTTCTGTTACTGGCCTGCTAGGTGGTGGGATTTTTTAGCTATATATACTGCTTCTTCCTTCCAAAAAGGAGTTCAAAAGATATAGAAAAATTAGGGGAAAGACACTAGACTTTTAGTATTGCTTTTAGATTATTGTATGAGACTCTTAGACTGTGCCATTGTACAAACTTTCTATTTTCTTAAGCTATTTGATAAAACATTAAACTATGCCATTATTGTCCTGAATTATTTATTTGCAGAATTTCTATGATTTTAATACAAGTTCTCTAGTTTAGATCATGTCTTTGAATCCTCTTTTTAGTAAATGTGTATGAGAATTATTTTATGTCATTGAATAAAATATTTAGCTTTTCACCTTTGATTTCTATTATTTTGGAACATAGCAGATTGCTGATTGGGCCCTTAAATCGAATCCCAAAAAATAGATTTATCATTCTTATATCTATTCCTTGGTGAATCACCTTAGTTATATCTTTATTTTTATATTTGCTTCCTTTTCCCATTATAAAACCCCAATTATAGAAGAAGCCGAATTCTTAAAAAACCCAAAGGTCACTCAGTTTAGTACAATTGGTCCCCCCATTGACTGAGTTTTCCATAAAGGCTGTTACCTTGCCAATTTTTGACTTCAACAATTTCTTTTTTTTGGTACACGTGGTGGGACTATTTAAATGAACTTAAATCTAAAGAGGGTGTATGAGCCATCAGCCTATTACTGGATCTCAAACAACAAATAACCCTAGTTTGTTAGTGTCGCCACTAGGAATAGTACAAGTCATGACCCAAATAGTGAATGTTTCACTTCCTCCACCCCTTTCGCTAGCCATGTTGCCAACTACTAACAAAATTACGCAGAATGGGATGCCAAAAGTCCTCTTTTAGTGCCAGTAGCACCAGCCGTTTGGGCCCTTATCCTGGTTTCCACTTTAAAAGCTATACCTAAATTTACTGAAGATGGATCAAGAACACCATCCAAACATCTGCAAGATGTGGTTGATGTGTGTTTGGTACACAAAGTTACAGACCAAAATATAGCGCTAAGGTTGCTCACAACCTCTTTTAGAGGTAAGGCACTAGATTGGCATCATACGCTACAAGCTAATACCATCTCTACTTGGGATCAACTCAGAGACCCTTTCTATGAAAGATTCTCGAATGATGGAGACAAGTCTTTACAATATCATCAGCTAGAAATCATAAAGTAGGCCCCATTTGAAGCCATGACTGACTTCAATGCTTAGTTCCATATAACCTGGCCAAGGATTCAGGCTGCTATCCACTCGCTAGCTGACTTGGAATTCATGTTTTACTTGAAATCCATCAATGCCGACATCTCGATGATGATCCAATCTCTTGGTAGAACCACACTACTAGACCCATACAACATTGCAATCAAAGCAGAGAACAATCTGATAGATGCCAGAAAGTTGCTGCCTTGACCCATCATGCCCATGTTCCCTGAGACATCAGTTCTTTCCTAGGGGATGCCATCAATGCACCCACTCCCCCTTAATCCATGTACACATATCTAATCGCACCGTAGAATGTTGCTTCCACATCTGTCTCTTCAAAGGATGAGATAAGCGATGTCAAGGAGATGTTGCGGGCTATGGCCAGAAAAATAACTACTATCAAGCGGAACCATTCTACGCCTCTCAAGCCAACCTATCAAAATTATCAAGGCGGAAGATCTTCTTACCAACAAAACTAGTTCCAAGGAGGCACTCGCACAAATTCGTAGGCTCAAACAACTAATCAAATAGTACCAGTGCCTTCTTTGTTACAGAGTGCTATCCCAAGCTCGAGCAGAGAGCTAACAATGGGGCAAAACAACTTGGTTGATGGCATCAAACCCTCATGCTTCCCTTGCGGTGACACACATATGCCCCGAAATTGCCTACGGGACAATCTACAATAAAAGGTGGCAGAGCAGTGCAACCAAGGCACAACGTCAGACCATGAAGGTTATGTATATGCCTTTCCGTAAATGGAAAATGTGGTACTCACCACATGAATGCAAGGGATGTCCCTGAAGCAAGAAACTAATATTGCTCCCGATCACACGCTCTTCTCATGGATGGAAGAAGAAGATGTGGTGTTTGCCAATGATGCATCCACATCAAAAACCTCAAAGGTATAGTCCAATTACAACACTCGCTCAAAGAGGAGATTCACGAGTGAACCAGTTGTCCCAAAACTAGTTATTCTATAGCCCAAAAGCACTTCTGACCAAACACTCGGTACCTCCATAGTGGCACAACAATGTTTGTTGTGAAAGGAAATTGTTATAACTAGAGCTAAGGAGCAGAAGCTTCCAAATTCACCATCATTTAATGTGGTGGAAAAATTGAAGAAATCATTCGCTAATGTATCTCTTTGGGATATCTTAGCTATTCTAGAACAAAAGACATTGCTATAGAAGGCTCTCTGAGAGGATCCAATTACTGAGCCGACAGAGTAATCGCTCAAAGGAAACGCTATTGACCTACCGCCCCATGCCAAGGTTCTCACAAATGGTATAGAGGAAGCCTCTACTGAGGTTAGAGATAAGCTGAAACCCAAGCCATTTTTCCTAACCCTTATTGTAGGAGAGAAATTATTGCATAACTCTATGATTAAATCCGACACCACCAATACAGTCATGCCCAAGTAGATAGCTGAAGCCTTAGGACTTAGCTATGAACTTTTAAAAAGGGGGGTTATGCAGCTTGATTGGAACAAAGTCAAAATAGTAGGTGTCATCAAAGACCTTCCCTTGTCTCTATTCTCTTTCCCTAGCATCACAGTTCAACAAGATACTGTGATCATAAACGTTCCTCCCATGTTTAGTCTCTGCCTATCTCAAGAATTCACTTCAAAGATAGGAAGATATTTGTATTTGGACTGGTCGCTCTTGATCCTCAAGACCAAGCATGGAGCTAAAATGAAAATAGTATCCAAAGCTCTATATTTAGAACATGTGGCTGATAAAGCTATGATCAACTTTGATGCTGCTCATACCTCTTTCACTAAGGATGAAATATATTGCACCGAGTTACTAGAAGATGAAAAAGTGACTAGAGATCAAAGCAATCAAGAAGAAGTTCTCTTGAGTGAATATATAGACATTGACCCTTTCGGGAACTATCATGCTACTGAGTTGGGAACCTATGTCATTTATGATGAAGATCAAGTGCTTCCAAAGGTCATGAAGGAACTTGAGAACGATCAAGCCTTAGAGCTATGGATGTTGCACTTTGATGGAGCAAGATGCAAAGTTGGCGCAGGATCTGGGATATGTTTGACATCCCCACACAATGAAAAAACACTCTGGTCTTTTCGCTTCCAATTCACTTGTTCAAATAATGAAGCCGAGTATGAAGGCCTAGTGCAAGGCCTAAGCCTAGAAAAGTGGATGGGAATCAAGCAACTAATGGTGTTCAAAGATTCCAAACTAGTAGTCAACTAGGTTCGAGGGGTCTCTGCTGCAAAGTTGTTCACATGCAATCCTATAGACAGAGTCTGGGACCTGATTGAGGGTTTTGAAGCCTTCAACATCCAGATGGTGCCCTAAGAACAAAATGTTGATGCAAACCGCATGACCACAATCGGATCTTAGTTTGACCCTGCCTCCAACGTAATTCATAACAAACATTTTGTATGAGTGATAGTCTGATCGACAATTATAGATAATGATTAGAGTTGGAATATATTTGACAATGATGAACACATTGCCTCATTTATCCAACAGTCAGGAGAGTTTGCTGACCAACTCCAACTAAAGATTTCTAAAGCCTATGATGGACAAATCATTCAGCTAAGATCCAACAAGCTTCCGAAGGGACTGGTCACTCGCGAAAACCTGTTCGATTGTGATGATGCAAGAAATGATAAAAGGAAGTTTGTAGCGGATAAAAGCAACTATGCAGACCTTCAGGTTGGAGACAGAAGAAAGCTCAAAGTCGGGAAGGACGTTCCACATTATGATAAAGAAAGGCTCATCAACTTTTGAGAGAAGTATGAAGGAGTACTGGCCTGGTCATATGATGACCTTAAGGGATATGATCCTAACATCATCAACATACAATAGAGTTGACTAAAGGTGCAAAACCAGTTTTCCAAAAGTAGAGGCCAGGGAATTTGGAGATCAAAGCATTGATGGCATAAGAGCTGACAAAGCTAATTTAGTCTTAGATAATCTTATTGATCAAGCACAACACGTGGGTATCCAACCTGGTCCTAGTCCAAAAGAATAATGAAGATATCTACCTATGTGTTGAATTTTGGGACCTGAATAAAGCATCCCTAAAAGACCACTATTTGCTGCCTTCTATGGAGTCAATCTTGCAAATAGTGGCAAGATCAAAAATGTTTTCTCTATTAGACAACTTCTCTGGTTACAATTAGATCTAGGTCAAAGAGGAGGACCATCACAAAATGACATTCACTACTAAGTGGGGAATGTTCGCATATGCTAAAATGCCTTTCGGCCTCTTAAATGCGGGAGCCACTTTCCAGCGGGTGATGGATATCACTTTCAGTAAATTGATTAACAAGATTATCCTAATCTATTTTGATGATCTAACTATATTTTCTAAACATAAGGATGATCATTTCGATCACCTTGAGATGGTTTTCAAAAAATGCTAGGAGTTCGGGGTATCCTTGAACCTAAAAAAATGTGTCTTCGAAGTACCGCAAGGCAAGCTATTGGGACATGTAGTGTCCAAATAAGGAATTGCAATTGATCCCGAGTAGGTGAAAGTGATCAAAGGACTTCCCCTACTGGTCACCAAAAAGGGAGTCAAGTGTTTTTTAGGGAAGGTAAATTTTGTAAACAAATTCATTTCAGATTTTGCAGGATTAATTAGACCAATCACCCTAATGCTAAAAAAGGATTAATTATTCGAATTTACTAAAGAAGCTAGAGAATCCTTTGAGAAGGTTAAGGATGCTATTTTCTCAGCTCCTGTGCTGGTTAATTTGGACGTATCAAAGGACTTCATAATGTATGTATTCAGTAGAAAATCAAGCATTGCTACTGTCTTAACACAAAAGGACAATGAAGGAAAGGGAGAAAATCCAATAGAATTTCACTCCTAGACCCTAAATGAATATGAGAAAAACTACAACTTTGTCGAGAGGCAAGCCTTCACAATAGTCAAGGGACTCAAGAATTTTTGACACCTAATATCTTGCAATAAGGTGATTATTTATGTCATGCATTCCAGTGCGTGCAATACATCATAGAAGGAGAAATCATTGAAAAGAAGGCTAATTGGATCACTAAGATCCTTGAATATGACATTAAGGTTAAGCCTACAAAGAATATCCGAGGAAGGGGACTATACAAATATCTGGTGCATGACGAAGAAATGACATCCAAAGAAGAGCAACCAGAGCTAGTTCTAACCAATGAGTCTAAATCCGAAGGCTGTTGGCTGGTGGACAGAATGAGATTTATGCATACTAGAAGATACCCGCTGGGCCTTCCCTCTCAAAAGAGAAGATTCTACCAACTACAAAACAATGGGTACACGCTCATCGAAGGGGTCCTTTTCAAAAGGAACTTCAATGGCGTACTATTGCAGTGAGTCACCACAGAGCAAGCAAAGAGAATTCTTAACACTTTCCACAACAGTCCTGTGGGCGAGCACTTCTTTGCGAAGACCACCACCATCAAAATCATGTTCGCTGGGTACTTCTAGCCTACGCTATTGAATGACTCATACTCCTTGGTAAAAGCTTGTAAGGAATGTCAATTCTTCGCAGGAAGAAGGAAAAAATCTGTAATGCCTCTCAACCCAATAGTAGTTGATGGGCCATTTGCACAATGGGGCCTTGATTTCATTAGAATAATCAATCCTACCTCCAATGCCAAACACAAATGGATTCTAATGACAACAGACTACTTCACCAGGTGGATCGAAGCCATGCCACTGAAGAATACAACAAAGGCCGAGATAGTGGACTTCCTTGAAGAATTAGTGATGAGATTTGGCCCACCCAAAACCATCATCTCCAACAACACCAAGGCTTTCTTAGGCTCTAAGGTATGTCAATTCACACTCGTGCATTGAATATTCTTGAAAACATCATCAAATTACTATCCACAAGGGAATGACCTGGCTGAGTTAACTAACAAAAAATTTAGTTCAACTCATCAAAAGAATCAGGTCAGAGCACCAAAGAGAATGGCATAAGAACCTTTGGGTAGTGCTATGGGCCAACTGCATAACTCCCAAGTGAGTCCTCAAGACTTCGCCGTATGAGCTAGTGTATGGGAAAGAAGTGCCATTGCCCATCTTTATGGAGATTTTGACACTGGAATTGCTCAAATCTCTTGAGGTGGAATAAAATAGCGCCATGGAGGTTTGACTGGCCGAGTTACTAGAAGTGCAAGAAAAAAGGGGAAAGGCTTTGGTAGCCATGTCCAATTGCCAGCAGGTGGTTAAGAGATGGTTCAACAAGAAAGCCTCAGACCAAGGTCTAAAGTGTGGGGACCTAGTGCTAAAATTCAACAAAAGGGTTGCAAAGCTAGGCCAACATGCAAAGTTTGATAGCCTTTGGGAAGGCCCTTTCAAAATAATTCAATGCAAGCAACACAATGCATACAAATTAGAAAACATGGAGCAAGAAGCATCGAGGATTCCTATTAACATAATCCACCTAAAATTGTTCTATTAAGCTTCACAATTGTTCTGCCAATGTAAATATGTGAGTAGTGTAATTATTTTCTCTTTTGTGTTTGTTGGCCAGTCTTTCAATAATTAAATTCTACAGTGCGAGGAAGCAAAAACAAACGAAACCCATTATTACAAAAGGCAGAGAGAACTAACTTGCAGTCAAAGCAAAGAAAAATGACACCCATATGCAAAATTGAAATGAACACATATATGCAGGAAAAGAAAAAGAGAACCCACATTACAAAATCTAAAGGCAAAGGAGACAAAATGTTAATATAAGCTATATTTTCATTATATTTATATACTTCGATAAGTACATTGTCAAAATAGCTCAGAGGCTGCACTTTTAGAGTATATTTATATGTATCTTCTTCATATATATCTATGGAAAATCCTTTTTTTCTAGGCATATATACAAAACGTATTAACAAAAAGATGATTTCTCAAAGCATAAAAGTTCTAATCACGAGCAGTGGCAAGGAAGGCATCAACAACATGAACAACAACAACATCCATAGGAGCAATGGTGCGTGGCAGAGGGAACACTAGGTTCTTGAAGTCGGTGTACCGGTCAATGTTGTAGAAAGGCACCACATTGTACAAGCGAAACAAGAAGTGGCAAACATGGGTTACCCTTTGATGATGCTCTTCTTGTGACTGGCAGAACTTGCTCAGGAACAATACCCATGGTACTACTGTGTCTTCTTCAATATAATTCTGAAGGTCACTTGCCGTTGGAAAGCCCATACCAAACACAACATTCACCACCACCTCTTTGAGGCCACCTAGGTACTTCTTTAGAAATATTTCAAGCACCAAGCGAAGAATCAATGATTTGGGAACTTGGATGTCAAGCATGGACATGACAAAGTGAGAGCATATGCCAGTATTAACTATGTACTTGTCTTTGTATTCAATGCAGTCCCTCCCCAAAACCCACTTCATTGCTACAATGGCCAATGAATGTTTATTCTTGGTCATTCTTTTAAGATGCCTAGTCGAGATTTCACCAAGGAAGGCCGTTTGGGATTTCTTGTAGACTAACCTAATAGGGGTATTCATGGTAGCAAATTCTATATAGCTATCTAATACTAGCTCTACACAAGATGCCTAAGTCTAAGCTCTATGCAAATTCTAAGCAACTGCTAACGCTAAATTCTAAACCAACTGCCTATTACCAATTCTTCCCAAATTGCTAAGTGTGATTTAGCTATTGCCTAAGTGCCTATTTATAGAAATAGCTAGGATATGCATGGTAATTTGCATACCATAAGCATGATGCTAATCAAGTGCCAACTTGAAAATTAAACTAGGTCTTTCTCAAATTTCCCACCCAATTGAGTTCGCTAGGTACAATTCACTGTGTGAAAGATTAATAAGAGCTAATTAATTGACATAAGCTGGTGGCAGCCATCGGTGGTAGTCTATACGGCCATATGCTAAGGTGTCATGTTGCAGGAATTTTCCAAACTCCAAAGCAGAATTCATATCTTTTCAAGCACTTATTGCATATTTGGGCTTAATCATTCCTTTTGGGATATTAATTGCCAAAGCATGCGAATGCCTAAGCTGCCTTCAAATCGTTGGATCAAGTTCTAAGGAAATTGTGCCATACAACATGATTACTAATCATCATTATGAATTATGGTCATTTCAAAATGGCAAATAATTCATTTCACACAAGCAAAAGAGTTGGCGGTACATGCCAAATTTAATGCTAAAAGGCGAACATTATTGGCTACCCCAAGTAAAGAAATAGTTAAGTATTGCATGAAGGAAGCTAACATTGTAAAAATATTTTTGAGCACGCTACCTAGAGCAAGAGTGTTGAGTGCAGATAGAGCCGAAGCAAATTGCAAAATATTTGAGCTAAGCATAAATCTCTAGAAAAAGGAAAATGGAAGAAAGTTCTTAAACATAGGCACAAGTAGAGGCACAAGGAGAGGGAACACAAAGCTTGTTTGATGCTATGTGTGCAGTATTGATCACCTATTTCTTTGAAGACATCTCTTTTGATTTGTCTGGGATACCAGAGAAGCCAGAGTGGGTAAACACGTGAGCCTCAGACAAGCAAAAGACCCATAGAGACCAGAGCCTAATCAAGGAGGAATGGGATAATATTCATGATCCCATCCTTGCAAAGAACCATAAGACTTTGAGGGTGGCGACCTACAAAAGGATGAAGAGAATTAGTGACCCAAATTCTTTGGCACATAAGCTATGGTTCAACGGGCTCCCACAGTATATGGTCCCGTTTGTGCACTATTGCCCAGAACTAGTCGATGTGGCCATTGAACATTTCAACCCAAGCACCAACACCATTGAGGGCTAGGAGTTGAAAGTTAATATCTGTCTAAGAGCTATCTGGAACATGCTATGTATCCTTGACCAAAGCTCCAGAGCAGAAATGATAGAGCCATTCAATCTAGCAAAGGGGGAGGAAATATGGAGAACCAGACAAAAGGCTTTGGATTTTTATAACAAAGAAACCCAAAGGCCTAAGGAAGGTAAAAAAAAGCCACCAAATATTATGGCAGCACATGGTGCCTTACCCACGAATATGCAGGAAGCCTTTTGCATGATGACATTTGTTTGCGGCCTGGACATTGACAAGTAGGTTCAAGAGTTTCAGTTGGGTCTGGGGTTTTAGTTGCATAGGAAACATTCCTTTTTCTGGTATGACTTTGCACAATTCATCATTGATGAGATGCTAAGGAAAATAAGGGACTACAAAACACAACAAAGGTTAAGGTTTCCTTCCTTCCTCTCTCATATGTTTTTGCATCAGAACCCTGATTTCTTCAAGAAACATGTGAAGTTGGCTATTTTTGATGAATCAAGAAAAAGAAGGCCAATTTCTGTATGGAATCCTCTCCTCTCCTCTACTTACAATTATTATGCATTTTTAGATTATTTCTTGACTTTGATTTTTTGAGATTTGAGTGAGGATCCCCGGTCTTTACTGACTCACCATAGCCTAGACATAATACATGCAAAATTTCACTCTGAAATGTGACTAGTTTCTTGGAGAAGATTTCACATTCATTCTAATGCATGGCTTTACTGGGGAACCATTTCGACTTTTGGCATGTCTCACAAACTGGGTGCTGGCCCTCGAAATGTTCCGATAGGTATCAATTATTGACTATACTTTTTGTGAGGGACTAGCTAAGAAGAGGGAATTTTTTGTCTACCCACTAAGATTTAAAATGGTGGTAATGGCAAAAAAGAAGACGCATCAGCTACTAGAGGTGAAGTTGGCTCATCTGGGGCTGGTATGGATTTGCGACAAATGGAATTACAACCCCAAAAATGACTTACCAAATGAATATGCCAAGGTAATGCACATACCCCGACCTTACTAGGAAAAACAACAAAACCAATTGAAGGATGAGGATGAGCTATTGGTTGATCTAGCTCATATTCCAACCGATGACAGTAGGCCACCATGGCTCAAGTGCTACTTCGCTTTAGCGAAGTATAATGGGAAGCTTCACATCGGGTCCACTCTTCACAGTGGGTTGTCAAGAAATCAAAACTGTGGTGAGGAAAAAATTAAGGATTTATGGATCTACCAACAAGAAATCCAACGCTATGATGCCCCTTATCAGAGCATGGAGACGGATGATAGATTTGATAAATCGTGGAATGAAGCGCATACTGATTCCAATGCAACTGATGATGAAGATATCTCTTTAGAAGAGGTTGGAATGGATACCGGGAAGGGAAAGGGGAAGGAAATAGAAACACAAATGGCCTCAACACAACAAAAAGAGAAGGCGACGAAGCAGCCAATCAAGGTCTCTTCAAATATGTGGGTGAACATATCATGTACAAGGGCCTCAAGGACTCACACCTAGACTACAAAAAGAACTAGGACAACCTCACAACAACAGTTGGAGACTATACAAGTGGAAGACTCCTCGCCTGTCAAATGGCAATGCACAAAAGCAGTTACTGGAGAGAGTTTGCAAGAGCTCGCAACAAGCGAGGAGGTCGTGGCAAGCTAGGAACTATAATCATCCAGACAATAGGTAACATTTGCTTCCTCTTCTCTTACTTCACAATCTTTAGTGTCCCCTGTTGTCTCTATGTTTCCCATCACTACAAGTGTTGGCCCTTCTTTCTCCACTTCTGCCCAAATGGTTGCGGGAGGTTTATCCCAGTTCTCCTAGGTGAGACCATTTGTTTTGACTCCTCCATGGATCCTTTCACCTTTCACCTCTATTGATTCCACATCCGCTATCACTTCACCCCTTGCATCTGTGGCCACCACTGAAACCCTTCTGGCCACTACTGAATTGGCCTCGACCCTGTTTGCCTAGCAATTGGAATCCACATGACTCCACTATCACCACAACACCCGATGAGTCCTCCTGCTGGTTCACAAAATGGGCTTTGGCATATCCCTCCATTCTCCCCGCTTATAGTCGATCTCCTGAAGAAGAAAAAACTCGAAACCACTACCTTCACGTTACCATTCACACTTCCTCTTGGTGCACCTTTCATAGGTGGGCTAGTTTAGTCACCGGCCCAATTTATGGAACATGGCGATAATACAAAGTAAGTGCGAGCTATTAGAATCCAGAAGTGAATGACCAAGGATGCTAAGAAGCCAATGGAGCCAAAGGTGTATACTATTTTCAATGAAGCTCAAAAATTGTTGTATTCACAACCATGTACCTGATCATCATCAAACCACAAGGGGGAAATGCAACCTGATGATTACAACATGTTTTCCATGGGACTTGATCTGAGCATAGCCTGACTGCAGGACAAACTCAAGCTCATGGAAGAAACACAGTGGGTGGTGACCATTGACTTCCTCAAGTCTGGTCACTAATTGAAGAAGAAAGAAGAAGAGCTAAAACTTGTGAAGGATAGGGTCGAGATTTTACTAGAAAAGGACAAAGATAGAGAAGCAGAAATTGCGTGCTTATCGGAGAAAGTGCATGCAACACAGGAAGAGTAGAACAAACTATGAGAGGAAATTGTAAAGTTCCAATCCATTGACCCCAACCTAGCTAATGTGTTGTGGCAAAGAAACTAGGAATATCAGAACCAGTTAGCTTTGGCGAAGCAAGGGAAACAACAAAAGAGTGTAGAGTTTGAATGTCAGTGTGCTCAATTCAAGCAACAAATGCAACAAAGGGACACTGACTTTGAGAACTGAAAGACCCAATTGGAAAAGGAACTCTAAGAGATGAAGCTTTCCTTGAGGCAAAATCGACAAACAAAAGCCAGGCTGAGGAAAACTGGTCCACCAAATTAAGAAACATTTAGGGACAACTTGTGGCTGCAAACCAAAGGATCACAAAACTGACACAAAATATCGGCTTAAGAGATGTAGAGATTTCCCTTCTAAGGAGTCTTCCCCAACCCCCTACTGCCCAACCATATCTCCTTCCAGTGGCTCGACAACTATATGTTTCATACTGGGATAAGGTCAAGGCCTTTTGCCTAACACTTTAGTCGACGTTCCAATTTGTGGCGGAGGCGACGAGCTCAGGTAGGGAAGTTCATGGAGCAATTGAGCAGATCCCGCAGATCATCACAGAGAGGGTTCCTGAGGTGGAAAAGCTACTAGATAGGCTATACATGGTCTTAGATGAGGACTTAAAAAAGGAAGGAATTGAGGATCAAAAGGATGCTGCTTAAATAGCAAACAGATTCATCCACTACCACTCAACTATCCTCCATGCTAGTGAGTGCACTACCAAACTAGACCAAACTATGAATAGCATATAGGCTAGGTTCTCCTAGCTAACCCAAATGGGTTTACCCTGCCCATTTCTTTCTGACGACTTGGTGGCTATTGCAGAGAATATTCTGGCAAAGATAAAAGAAAATCAATAGGATACATCCACTTTCTAGAGATTTAGCCAACCCCCTACTGTAGCGTATATTGAAGGTGTCACTCATTAGATTGCGTGATTGCTTTTCCAACTTGAGTCTGGGGCTGAGATATTTGTGATGCTGCCTTACAAGGAAATGCTCGATTTGAGTGGAGCGCAAGAGAATCTGTGTGACATATTGACACCATCCGAGACTGACTGGTTTCCTCTACAGGATGCTCTCTCTAAGCTCTAACTCCATCGCCCTATGGATGGGACTCTGGTCTGCAAGCCAAATAAATGTTTGGGTTCCTCGTTCTACAGGAGAAACGCCCCTGGTAGTCGCCAAAAGTTGTGAATGTTAAATCCCTTGAGCTCCCTCTAGGTGGTTTTTATTTTTGCTAAGTACTGGCCTGCACCTCAATTATTTGAACATCATCGGGACCCTTTTTGAAGAGTTTCATTTGTTGTTGCCATGTGTCCACCAGGCGCTCCTCATAGCAATTGCTTACTTTTCTCTTCTACTGGCTCCCACCATGCTTCCACGTGTCATCACCATGGGCACATAAAGGCTACTTCCCTTCACTTTTTAGTTGGGCCCTGTTCATGTGCCATGTAGCTTTCATCCACATACACTTATTGGCGAACCCCACAGTCAACACTGATAGTAAAGAATGCCTCCATGTGTTTTAACTGCGTAGTCTTTCAATGAAAGAAGGAATCAACGAGCGGGCCTCAACTTGGTTCCATGTGTCTCCTTCGTAGGGAATTTATCAAAGGGAAGGCTGAGGAAAATTGCATGCCCTACCAAGCTGCCATGTATCTTAACCGACTACATGATTAGATGACACTTGTCTGTACAAGTTTTTTTTGGGACCACTTCTATCATTTGCAGGGGATGCATTTGGCTGGGGAGTGACCATGTTCAATGGCCCAAATATTTTTTGTTGCAATGACCAAAGGGAATTATTGCTGCAAGCATCATTGCTCAAGATACAAAATCTTTTCTGTTACTGGCTCGCGAGGTGGTGGGATTTTTTAGCTATATATACTGCTTCTTCCTTCCAAAAAGGAGTTTGGAAGATACATAAAAATTAGGGGAAAGACACAATGCCTTTAGTATTGCTTTTAGATTATTTTATGAGACTCTTAGACTATGCCATTGTACGATCTTTCTATTTTCTTAAGCTATTTGATAAAACATTATACTATGCCATTATTGTCCTAAATTATTTAATTGCAGAACTTCTATGATTTTAATACAAGTTTGCTAGTTTAGATAATGTCTTTGACTCCTGTTTTCAGTAAATGTGTATGAGAATTATTTTATGTCATTGAATAAAATATTCAGGTTTTCACCTTTGATTTCTATTATTTTGGAACATAGCAGATTGTTGATCAGGCCCTTAAATTGAATCCCAAAAGATAGATTTATCGTGCTTATATCTATTCCTTGGCGAATTGCCTTAGTTAGATCTTTATTTTTATATTTTCTTCCTTTTCCCATTCTAAAACCCCAATTATAGAAGAAACTGACTTCTTTAAAAACCTGAAGGTCACTCAGTTTAACGCAATTGGTTCCCCCATTAACTATTTCCCATAAGGGTTGTTACCTTGCCAATTTTTGGCATCAACAGTCACCATTTGCATCTTTGGAAAATAAGGGTTTGAATCTTAGATCTTGTGAATTTTTTTTTACAAGAGCATTTTTGGAAAACAATAACTTTTCCATTACGTTCAGGTGGCCATTTGCAAGAATTTTGATATATAATTTGCCTATATTTGGAAAAAGTTGTTTTTGAGGCAAAATTTTTTAGTAGGGAATCCGCACGACCACCCCGCAGTCGACCAATTTAGTTCGTCAGTGGAAAAATTCAAATATATATATATATGTATTATATTTTTTTCCTTTTTAATTTTTCATCGGGAAAATTTATTAAAAGGCTATAAATTTTTTTTTGGGGGCACTTATTAATAAGTCTGTAGGATTAATTTTTTTTATAGTCAACATTCTTTTTTTTCTGCGGACTGTACGAAGTACATATTGTTGGTTTTTTTGCAGATCTTGTCAAGTTTTTGATTGACATCACCTCCTACTACCGACTTCTGTGTTCACATTGGCTTACTTTGGCTGAGCTATTCTGCTAAGTGGCTTAAGCCGCCAATGGCTTCCCTCTAGTCACCAGTGGCAGTAACTCTTCAAATTGTGACTGGGAAATTCTCCACTGCAACTTGCAGTTAGTGCAAACTGCCAACCAAACCATAATTGCCAGGCTTAGATTGTACATGTGACCACGTTGAAACAAGCTACTAGCGGTTATGAAACTGGCATATTTTTTCCTGCGCTGGAGCACGCGGTCACATTGGAGACTAGGCGCTAGCCCTTGGGGGCTTTTATTTTTGCACTTGATTAGTAGTATTTTTGCACTTGGTTAGTGATAAAAATCCCTCTTCTAGGGATTTTTTTCAATTTTGCATAACTTTTTGCCATGGCATTGGATTTTCAAAAAGAAGATATTGTTGGAAAGCTGGAGTAGATGATTTTTTCTGATTTTCCATTTTTTGCCAGTTTTTTCAGCCCCAAGGTATAGGTGCGTTTATTGCTTGTAATTGGCATAAATTTTGCATACGAAGTCAAATTTTGGAAAATTATTTTTTGAAATTGCTCTGAAAATTGCAAGGAATCTGTTTATAACCTTCTTTTTTAGTTTTGACAAGCTCTTTTTTCTAAAAATTGTAAAAATCACCATGTGTTATAAACAATATATTTGAGCTTGTCACTAGTACAAATTGCAAAATTTCTTCATTGTAATTTGTTGGGAGGTTGCAAATTGAGTTTTAATACATTTTAGGGGGTTGAAAGGAATAATTTAAGTTCCACATTATCTTCTTTCTTTTGGTGTTCATGACGGATTAAGGAAAATTGAACCACTCACTCCACACAATTATCATACATGGAAGCTAAAAATGACTTGATTTTTACAATCTAAGGGTCTATGGACAATGTTAGATGCAGAACAACTTGATTTCACAAGGGATTATGATTTTTTTCCATAGATGTAAAATGGATGAAGCAAAAGGGATCATTAGCTTACATGTATCTGATAACTTGTTGTTTCATATTTCAAAGTGTAGAACACCTAAGAATGTTTAGGATAAACTTGAAGAATTGTATGGTAAAAGTAATCAATTCAGAGTCTTGTAGCTTCAAGTGGATCTACAATCACTCTCTCTAGATACATTTACTTCAATTTAGGATTTTCTTACACAATTCAAGTTGATTTTGTCACAATTAAGGGGATGTGGGCATGATAAATCTAGTGATGAATGTATCTTCCTGATTCTATCTAAGTTATGAGGCCCTTATCAAGTGTTTTCTTCTACTTTCTACTCAACTATGGATGCCATGGGGAAAGATTATAAAATTCCATCATTTGAGTTGTTTTGTGAGTGTATTACTAGGGAAGAGGCCAAGTTGATCTAGTTGGATGCACTACCTAGTTCTAAGAATCATGCTCTAATGGCTCAATCATCCAAGGGTAAAGGAAAGAATAAGAAGAAGCCCAAGATAAAATAATCTTCAAGTAGTGAGGATCCCTCCAAACCAAAGCCGAAGAACAATCAAAAGTCCACTCCATCTCCTTCTTCTTCTACCTCTGGAGATTCATCTTCTAAGCCCAAGAAAAAGAAAGGCGATCCTTGTTCATTTTGTGGAAAAAATGGGCATGATGCGACTCATTGTTTTAAGAGATTAGAGGCCTTAGAGGAAGCTATGAAGAAACACAATATTTCAGTGTCTAATCCTTCTTCCATGGGAAAAGGGAAAGCTATTTTAGCACAAGCCATTCATTCATCTTCAAATAGTTAGATTCTTGATTCAGGTGCTTCACATCACATGAGCAACTCACGTGATCTTCTTGATTCCATTGTTCATACTTCTACTTCTCAGATTGTAGTTGGGAACTCTTCACAGATTCCAATTTTAGGGACAAGCTTTGTTTAGATGCTAGATGGGTGCATTGAGGATGTTCTTCTTATTCCTGGTATTTCAGTGAATCTACTTTCCATATATCATATTTTTCATTCTAGAGATGGGAAGTCAATTGAGTTTACTCCATAGAATGTGACTATTTGACAGTTGCAAGAACCTAAGAAGGTTGTTTCTATAGGGATAGTTGATCATGAGAACCATTTGTATCGATTTGATGGCTTTGAGTCTTCTTCAGGTTCATGTTTTGTTGCTCATGTTGATTCAATGAGCAAGCTTTGGCATGAAAGATTTGGGCACTTGAACTATAGATATCTTTAATAGATACAAGCACATAACTTAGTGGTTGGTCTTCCAAAGTCTCTTGCACAAATGGTATTTGTTAGGGTTGTGTTCTTGGCAAGAAACATCAATATCCTTTTCCTAAGGGTCAAGCTTTGTGTGCAACCACACCCCTTGAGTTGGTCCATGATCTCATGTCATTCCCAACTCCTTTTTTTAGGGGCTAAGTATGTGCTTACCTTCATTGATGATTTTTCCCAACACACATGGGTCTACTCTCTGAATCTCAAGAGTAAGGTTCTCACCATCTTCAAGAACTTCAAAACATTTGTGGAGAAGTAGTTAGGTTTTTATCTTTAACAGATACACACAAATAATGGGGGAAGTATGTCAATAAGGCATTTTAGGATTTTTGCAATGAGCATGGTATTCTTCATCAACACACAGTTCCTTACACTCAACAAAATGGTGTGATGAAGAGAAATAACATGACTCTCAAGGAGATGGCCAATTGTATGATTCAGTCTAGGCCCATGGCTCCTATATTTTGGGCTGAAGCTATCAATTGTGCCAACTATATTCAAAACCGTATGCCCCACAAAGAAATGCAGAATATGCCTCCTGAGGATGCTTGGTCTCATTGCAAGCCTAATGTATCCTTCTTCATAGTATTCAATAGTGAGGCTTGGGAATTCATTCCATATGGTCTATGTAAATCAATTGAGAAGACGAGTCGGTGATACATCTTTTTTGGCTATTGTGAGGATGTGAAGGCATATAGATTGTTTGATCTTGACACACAAGAGGTTCATTTTTGATGTGATGTTTAGTTTGTTGAGTCCTTCACATAGAAAAATCCTCCTTCGACTTCTTCATCACAACCTACTCAATATTCTTCACTTGATGATGTTTTACTACTTGAGGAAGATTTTGATGATGGTCTTGATCCACCTCCTCCTCATTCATCCACTAGGCCATGATGGGCTTGAGTTACTCTTGAGGAGGTTGGTACTCTTGTTGGTGATCCCTTAGACACTCGCCGTACTCATTCTTAGACTTTAGGAATTAGTCTTTTGAGTCATGCAGTTTCATATGATCCTCAGAAGTTTTTAGATGCTTGAGGTATTCCAGAGTGGGATAATGTTATGGTTGATGAGTATTCTTCTTTGACGAAAAATCATACTTGGGATCTTGCGCCTCTTCCTAAAGGAAGAAAGTTGGTTCGGTGTAAGTGTGTGTATCATACCAAGTATGCAACAAATGGTTCCATTGACAAGTACAAGGCTCATCTTGTTGCAAAGGGGTTTTCTCAGGTTGAAGGGACTACCTATTTTGAGACCTTTTCTCCTATTTCCAAGATGGATTCTATTCACCTTGTCCTTGCTATAGCTGCATCACAAGGATAGTCAGTGTATTAGATGGATGTAAAGAGTGCTTTCTTGCATGGGGATCTTCATGTGGAGATCTATATGGAGCAACCACTAGGTTTTGTGTAGGACTCTTCACTTGTTTGTAGGCTTCGACATTCATTGTATGGTCTCACACAAGCCCCTCGAGCTTGGTATGAGAAGATGGATAGTTTCTTGCTTGCTTCTAGCTACACTCGTTGCCATTTTTATCCCATAGTTTATACTCAGAGACATGGAGAGGATCTACTCATACTTGTTCTCTATGTGGATGATTTGATTCTCATAGGGAGTTCTACTTCCATGATTTAGAGTATGCAACAAGCATTGATGGAGCAATTTGATATGTCTGTCCTTGGTATTTTGCATTACTTCCTTGATCTTCAAGTTCATCAAACTTTTGAGGGGATCTTCATTTTACAGCATAAGTATGCTCTTGATTTGATTCAAAGATTTGGCATGGTTTATTGCAAGCCTGCTCCCACTCTATTTCAATTAGGTGTTGTATTGTCTACCAGTTGCACTACTCCTACAGTTGATCCTACCTTGTATCGACAGTTGGTTGGCAGTCTTTTGAACTTAACAAAGTGTTGTCATGATATTTCCTTTGCGGTTGGACTTGTCTCTTTCTTCTCTTAAGAGCCTCATGAGAGTCATTGGAAGGCCACTAAATGTATCTTGAGATATATTCAGGGTACTACTCATTTTAGCATTCATTATACATGAAGCGCTTCTCAAATTACGGGCTTCATTGACGATGTCAATGATTAGAAGTCTACTTTTGGTTTTGCTTTTTTCCTTGGTTATGGTCCGATTGCATGGTCATGCAAGAAGTAGACTACTATTGCATTATCATCAACATAGCCTGAGTATCGAGTTGCAGTTCTTGCTAGTCAGGAGTTTTTGTGGCTTCCTTAGTTGATGGATGCATTCAGATTTCCTTCCACTCAACCCACTACTCTTTAGTGTGACAACCTAAGTGCCATTCATATCTCTCATAACCCAGTGGAGCATCAATGTACTAAGCATATTGAGATCCACATGCACTTCATCAGGCAGCTCATCTAGGATGGTGTTCTTAGCTTGGAGTATTTGCCTATAGATTAATAAGATGCAGAAATATTCACTAAACCTTTGGAATCACCTCGTTATATTCAGTTGTGATCAATGCTTGGGGTGAAGGAAGTTGTCCTTCGGGGGTCTTAATGAGTCCTTCCTTCTTCAATTTTTTTTTCATCTTTTTCTCTCTTTTGGAGAGGAGTTTTCTCCCACAGGGTTTTTCTCCTTTTCTCCATTTGTGAGAGTTTTTTTATTTTGTACATGGGTACCTCATCAAGCCTTGTTGTTGGGACCCATCTTTTGCATATTTTCATTTGTTTATTCCTCCCTAGTTTCACTTAAGGGGGGGTGTTGGTGTGAATAAATTTTGTACCTAGTTAATTCTTTTACTAGGGACTTAGGGACTTAATTCACATGTTAAGTTTACTTAGGATATAAGCATTTTCTATAAGTCTTAGTTGTCTTATCTAGACTTCACATCATCCTAGGTAGTTATGAGTTGGTTATCTCATGTGATAGGATTACGACACTTGTCATGATATTGTCTTATCCTATTTCTGATCTTGCTTTGATAAGTAAGGCATCTCTAGCATATTTTGCATAGCATTGTATTGTAGAGTATTGCATATTGTATCATATTGCAATTCTTATTTGGTGGAATAGCATCTTCCATTGTTGCTTCTCTCTATCTGTTGTGGAGGTTATTTAATGTTGCAGATTGAAGATCTTGGTTGCTCACTTCAGTAATATGAATACCGATACTTTGTCCCATGCATGTTTCCTTGGCATATTATCAAGGTTTTACCATGTAAATATGTGTCTTGTCTATTATTCTATTATTCCATTTCTTTTTCTTATGTATTTCTTTTCAATTAATTTGTGCTACAATATTTTAAGTTTCTGGTTTTTTCACTTCCCGTTCCACAACAAGATGGACCTACATCTATTTCTACAAGACTAAGTGCTTGATGTAGCTTTGAGGTTTTCCTACTTGTGATTTCAATTGTTCTTTAGCTTTATGTCCTTTTCTAATCTATGTACAATTATCTCAACAAATTCTCTTAACTCATGGAACTCTTTCCTCTTGGAAGTTGGTCCTAAATTTATTGAATAAATATTATAGTCCTCAGGAGCAATGTCTCCTTTGGCTTTATCGGTTGTAAGGGTGGAAATGTGCACAAACCTATTATTTGATTCATCTCTAACACTTTTTTAATATACCTTAGCTCTTTTCTTTCCCTTGGGCTTATTTATGCTAGCCAAAAAATCATCTAAATTCAGAGTAGCCATCTCTACAATAGGTTTTTCCTGGAGCTACTCTTTTAGCCAATTAGGGGCAATAGATTGTACAATATTAGGATTCTCCTCCTTCTCCTTATTACCTTGTAAAGCTTGAGTTTCCTACTCCTTACTTCCTTCTGATATGCTTTTCTCTTCTTGTTGATCCTTTTGTGATTCTTGTTTCTATTGTTGCTATCCTTCCTTTTCAATATCAACCTCCTGCATTTGTACTTCATGATCAGTAGGGATTTACTCAAGCACTTCCTTTTGTTGATCAACATTTACCTCTACTAAAGGAGGAACTAAATCTCAAGGTTGGTTATCAATAGGCTACTCCATCATAGATTCCTCTTAAGGCACTTCTTCAACATATTCTTCAGGATTTGTTTTAGTAGCTTCACCTAAGGTAGATGATTCCTTCCTTGTAGCCTCTTCAAGCTCTTTTGAAATCTTGTCCAGATTTTGCAAATTTGGGAACGAAATTCCATTCCTTAGAGAAGACTTTATTTGATATACAACATGGAGCTTCTCCCCTAAACTTTCCACACTGATTTTTTCTTCTTCTAATAATGAAGTGGTAGGAGGAGTGGGGATTGAAGATGTGGCTTATGTATCCCCAATTCGAGTGGTAGAAGGAATTTCCTCTTGTTGTGTTATAGTAGTGGAGGGAAGTGTTTTCTCTTTTGGAAGAAAATGAGAAATTGGAGGAGTTGGATCAGGTAAGGAAGAGATTACATTTTCTTTGAAGGCTCCTTACTAGGTGATTTTGTTGATTTTCTCTTCTTCTCTACGGGCTTCTTCTTAGGGGTGTCATTCTTCCTTTTCCCCATATTCTTCTTCATTAGCATCATGAATTTTAACCTTCTTATCTTCTAGCTCTAGATCTTCTTCAAAATATTGAGATTTAGATCCCCCATTAAATCATAAGATAACTTGACTCCATCAACTAGCAAGTCATTTATCTTGTAACCAACCCACAATTTGGTGTATCTTAACACTAGAGCCATTCCCTCATCAAGTTTAGTTACCTCTTCTTTTGACCAATCCAAAGGAGGAATTGGTTTATCTTTGACTTCAACATAATCATGATATTCGATCAAACCCCCATCATCACCAACTTGGTTAGCAATGTTAGATGGCTTGTAGAGCCTAATCTTTTCAACATATAGCCTTGAGTATCTCTTTTTAAACACTTCAAATTCATCCTTGTAATTAGCCTAATAATCTTCAATTTGAGGCTTATATTGTTGGAATTTTGGAGTTGTTTTAATCTTGAGTTGTTTGGGTATTTTCATTGTTTTCAACCCCTTAGAGTGTACTGGTATAGTTGTAGAGATTGTTGGAAGCTTGACTTGTGTTGGGGGAGATTGTTGGAGCCTTTTGGTGTTGATGAGATTGTTGGTAGTATGGATGTGTTGTGGTTGATGAGATGTGTTGTGATGTTGTAGATGTGTTGAAGAGGTGTTAGTAATATTTTGTTGTAGTTGGTTCACTTGGTTTCCAAGTGCTTTTGAGAAAATTTGAATAAAAGAGAGTACAAAGTGATAGAGATGTGTTTAGTGTTTTGATCTGTATTTCTTCATGGTTGAATATATGCTTGTGTGGGTTGGACATGATGATCAAATATGTTCATAGGTGTTATAACCAGAGTTTCAAGTTTTGGATTGTACGATAATATAATATGTGTTTGATAATATGTCTATCTGTGAAACAAGGTGTCTAGAGAAATGAGTTTTCTTTGCATTTCTCCATAGTGAAGGTTCTTGTCTTGCGGATTTGGGAACATACTTATATTATCTGTATCTACCTTTCCTTGAAGTTTCAAGTGTTGAGGTGTTTCGCAAGGTTGGTTGGTAAGTTGTATGTCTGTGCCAATGTGTCTGGTTGTACAAAATGAAGGTGTTCTTTAGTTTTAGGTGGTTGCAGTTGTAGTGTTGAATATTATGATGATGTGGAATATTATTGGATGTTGTGGAGTGTTTTTTTTGTGGTTAGCAAGATGTTTTTGGACTTGGAGAGGCATGTTTGTGGTCGCTTGTTAGTGTTAGTGTAGGTTTGGCCGACCTAGCATGCTAGTGCTAATTGCCGAGGATATTTGTTGATAATGGAAGTGTTGAGAAGTGTATTGATAGATTTGGGTCCTATTTAACTCGTGGCATGGCCTTCCTTCACTTCTTTCCATCGTGGAAGTGTTTGGTGTTAGCCTATTTAGTTTTGCACATTTGAGGTGCATACGTTTCATTAAGGCTAACCTAATTTAGATTGTTTTAGGCCACAAATGGTATAAATGCATGGCAAGTTTTTGGAGATTTCAAGAAGAGTGTGTGGTGTGTGAAGGATGCGAATGGGTGATCGAGTGTGGTGATTTGAGTGTGAGCTTTAATGCCTAGGACTTTTGGATGTGGTGAGTAGAAGGTATCTACATTTCAGTTTGCATGAAGTTGATGGAGGCAATGAGCCGAAGGTTGCCTATGGCATAAAGTTACAATGGTGGATTTCTCCTATTTCCTTGAGATAGTGAATCTCTTTGTAACAATCTTCTTCTATTCTTCTTTTTTCCAAACAACGAGTCCTTTTGGTAGTGAGCATTTCTTCATTATTTAGGTAGTGAGCCTAATTATATTCGGTGTTGCAATTCATATATATGTGAGCTAATCCTCACTATGGTTTTTCCCTTCTTGGATTTTCTACATAAATCTAGTGTTCTTATGTGTTCTTATGTGTTCTTATGTGTTTGCATTACTGTTTCATATGTTTACATTCTGCTAAAGCATGATAAGGGTTTAATGGTTGACAAGGGTTTGGAAAGATATTGAGGGATTGAATGTTTTAAGTGTAAAAATTATTCACCCCACTCTCAGTTTTCCTGTGCATCTAACAATTGGTATCAGAGTTATGGTTCCCAGGAAGAATCTTAACCACCTGAGGTAGATCCGGATGGCGCTCAAAAAGGGTGTCAAATCTTCTATGTTTGATGAAACAAATTATGCCTACTAGAAAGCTAGGATGGAGTCCTTTCTGGTCTCTCTTGGATTTGGTGTCTGGAAATCAGTTGAAAAAGGTTATACCATGCCTGTAAATAGTCTAACAAGTGATGATGAGATCAAGGATTATGAAAACAATGGAAAATCAAGGGATTCCTTGAGTGGTCTCTCTGATTATGAACTTGGAAAAGTGATAAGTCTGAAATATGTTAAAGAAGTTTGGATAAAGTTGGAAAGTATCTATGAAGGAGATGACAAGATCAAACAAGAAAATATACAAAACTAAAAAGACAAATTTGAAACCCTAAGGATGTTTGAATATGAAGATATTACTATCTAGAACATTCAATTCATTAAACATTATTCAATTATGAAATGCAATTTTTTTATTTTAAACTTATAAATAGTCTGTATTACCTGAGTGAAACTTCAATGTCCACTTCCATTGGGAGGTGTTATCATCGAAGCTCCAATATTAACCTATTCAACATCCAAAATGAGATATAAGAATACCATTCATATAACATTTAGCTATTCATATGTAATATTTATAATTTTTTACTAGTTACATACCTCTGCAGTACATGTGGTCATGTAATAGGGAGGCAAAGGACCACTAAAAAATATAGTGAATGTTATGACCCTAAAATTTCATTATAATAAATCAACTAATTTAGTTAATCTCGCATTTCAAAAATGAAATTTAATAAATTAAATTCAATGAACTAGCTAACATTTAATTGACTATCAAGGCTGAATGCCTCATGAAGGAGGGCATTTTTCATCACCATTTGATCAGCTGCAGATGTACCCTAGGCACATGCATCTTGAATATCCATGGGATCATAACCACAAGGTGACCTGCAATCCTAGAAAATATGAGGTCAAACTTTAATCCCCAAAGACTCACCTAACTCACCATGTGCTAGACGATTGGCATGCTATATGAGGCCCTGCGTTAGGGAATTAATCGACTGCAATGTATCAACCTCTCCTTCAAAATGGAAGGGATAGTCACATGAGCTCATATGTTGGTCTAATGAGTGCTCATCTCACTAGCCGTTGTGCATCAATACGTGCCCCCACTCTGTCTTGTGTGGAGACCCCACCTCTACCCTAGAAGTCTTGTATATTGTGGCACCTCATTGTTGTTACATGGAGGATGGTAAAAAATCATCCACCACCTCTTCCAAAAATGGTTCTTTATCCCTTGGTGGTTGCACTAATGGATTGGGAACCTCTTTCTTGAAGGATGTAAAGGTTGATTTGTTCTGGGGTTTGTGAATAGGGCACACAAGTCAAATTTTGTAATTTTTCACTTGTTTATAGGATAATTTATCTGCATAAAATTCTCTAAGCTCTCGTTTCTTCTCCAACCAACTACTTATTTTCTTGCTAATTGAATATACATATGATAAAATTGATTCAAGTGATTAAGCAAGTGTGGTTCTATGTGAGGTTGAGCTTCCAAGATCTTTCAACCTTGCAATTATATCCTCAACTTGTTTTTACTGTTTTTAATTTGCCCCATAAAATTTTCTTGAGTTCCTGGAGCATGTTGAGGAATAGTTGGAGGTGTTAATTGGGGTTGTTCTTCAATAGGGATTTGGGCATGAGGTGAATCATAATTTTGAAGAGGAATTTGAGGAGGGTTTGGAGGTGCATTATCCTTTCCTGAAAATTAAATAAATTTACATCAATAAACATATTAAATCTACCTATTTGATGTCAAATTCATAAAAAAAATAGAAATTACTTACTTCTTCGACCTCCTCAACGTCATGGCAATATTTTGATGAAGATTTGGTGAATAATTGAAGTAGTTTTGTCCTTCCAAAAGCACAAGTGCACTGTGCATGGGTTTCAAGCTGCGGACAAAGCAAAAATTTGCACAAAAAGTAGAACAAATATTTTGTTTTTTTTGTTTAAATCAGATATAACACGCTCACATTATAACACAAGAACATTATAGCTTGGGAGTGATCGAGCCTTAGGCTTGGTCACTCCAAGCCATAACACAAGTGCGTTATGGATTTAAATTTTTTAAAAAAAGTTGGCCACTTTTTGGCCCCCATTTTTTTGCACCTGCCTGTTGTCTAAAATTAGATGAACCAGCGTTTGACACACAAAGGAAAAAAAAAACTTTAGGAACAAAAGTGAGAGACTATTAGTCACATCACATGGACAAAGTCAAAGAATTGGTTTGGAAATGATCATTCTTATGAACAAGTTTGATCATTTAGTTTACTTGTCAAAATCTTGTCAAGAAATCTACCTTTAATGATGATCTTTTAAGGGATTGGTAATGAGTGTGTGAATTGTCATGATAGGTGGTCCTTTGAGTACTATAATGACATTGAGATATCATTGGAGTGTGATTTTCTTGTAGTTCCTAAATTTTAGTTAAGGTTTACCTTCTATAAATAGGATTACTTTGATTAGTGTAGAGACTAATTGCTCACTAATGGATATGATCATGCAGTTTATTATAAAAAAGAGAATTAATTTATTTGTTAGATCATTGATCTCTATTTGAAGAATATTTTTAAGGCAACTATAGTGATAATGTTGCATGTTACAAAGATCACCTTGGATGACTAATTCATGACAATAGAACATCATTACAAGGTGAACACAAACATGGAATTCATGTTCATAACAACATTTTTGGAAATATTTGAGCTATAAGAGAGAGTGTGTGACATTGTATTAATGCTAATTTAGCCACAATGGTGAATGGGTTGGATTTTATTCTAAAGGAGGTATTTTTAGGCTTGGGGTTCGCATCAAAGAACATTGCATGAAAAATGCACAATGGTTTTGTTCAATTCCTTTGGTTAGCCTTCATTATTCTATTCAATAGTTTCTCTAAAGTCCAATATAAACTATGCTCAAGGCATGACATTAATTTTTTGAAGCATACCACCAAGGTTTAACTCCATCTATCACCATTGATTGGTCTTGTGTTTTTCTTGTGGAAGAGGAGGATGAAATGATGACTACTAGAGTGGGTAACCTTTGAAATTTTGAAGCATAAGTTTGTACAATGATATGAAAAAATTATAGAACAAATGTGAATAGTATAGGGTTATAAGGATTTTTTTATGTCATATATGACATACATCCTAAGTTCATGGGTTTTTGTAATTGTGGCCCTCCCCTTAAGGAGTGACCTTTCTAAATATTTTTAATACTTTTAATATGAAGGGTGTAGATTTTATGGTCACCTTTCATCAATGAAAAAAACAAAAAACAAAAACATTCAATTATTAAGAATGTTAATATTATTGGTAAGTAGGAGGTATTTTTCCACAGTGTGTCAAATTATGATATTGCTATCAGGATTCAACCGTGTAGTTTCGAGTCAAACTCATTGACCCATGTTTCAAGAGTAGTGGTTCAACAAGAACCCATCTCTCATGATATTGAATGGTCCACTTAGCACTCATTGCATCTAGGTGATGCTCACAGAGGTGAAGCACTGGTCCGTCCCGGGAGGTCACCCATCCCAGTACTGCTCCAGCTCAAGCGCGCTTAACCAGGGAGTTTTCTCCAAGGTTAAGCCCGCTTGAGTTGTTACCCCATTTGCAAAACCTTCAGCAAGTGTTGTGTCTTATGAACCATTCATAATAGAGCCCCTTTAGCTCATCAATTGATAAGTAGGAGGTATTTTTCCACAGCGTGTCAAATTATGATATTGCTATCAGGATTCAACCGTGTAGTTTCGAGTCAAACTCATTGACCCATGTTTCATGAGTAGTGGTTCAACAAGAACCCATCTCTCATGATATCGAATGGTCCACTTAGCACTCATTGCATCTAGGTGATGCTCACAGAGGTGAAGCACGGTCATCCGGAGGTCACCCATCCTAGTCGCTCCAGCTCAAGCGCGCTTTAGGGAGTTTTCTCCAAGGTTAAGCCCGCTTGAGTTGTTACCCCATTTGCAAAACCTTCAGCAAGTGTTGTTTCTTATGAACCATTCATAATAGAGCCCTTTAGCTCATCAATTGATAAGCGGAGGTATTTTTCCACAGCGTGCCAAATTATGATATTGTTATCAGGATTCAACTGTGTTGTTTTGAGTCAAACTCATTGACCCATGTTTCATGAGTAGTGGTTCAACAAGAACCCATCTCTCATGATATTGAATGGTCCACTTAGCACTCATTGCATCTAGGTGATGCTCACAGAGGTGAAGCATTGGTCCGTCCCGGGAGGTCACCCATCCTAGTACTGCTCCAGCTCAAGCGCGCTTAACCAGGGAGTTTTCTCAATATCATGAGAGATGGTTTCTTGTTGAACCACTACTCATGAAACATGGGTCAATGAGTTTGACTCGAAACTACACGGTTGAATCCTGATAGCAATATCATAATATTATTGGTATTAAAATATTAAAATAAAATTTCAAAAAGATATATTAAATACATTTATCTAAAAGATGTCAAGAGATATCAATCTCAAGGTGGACTTATACTAAGAATTGAAAAGTATAAGCTTAAAAGAAACCATATTTCTTTAATAGTTACAAGTTATACTTGGATCTTTCTAAAATATTAATACATGTATAAATATATCAACTCAATATTAAGATCAAGTCATTTTACAAAATTTGTTTACTTATGCTTTGATGGGTTGTGTTATGTTGTAATATAATGTTTGGAAAAATGTGTTTCTAATAAAAAAATAATATAATTAATTAAAATAGTGTAGAATATTTTATTATTTTTGAAATAAATTTTAATAATAAAATGTAAAATAATGATGCCAATTAATGAGATGTTATAAAAATATTATATAAAATATCTAAAAAATGAAATATAATTATATTACTTTTGATTTGTTTGTGATGTTGAATGATTCATAAAGAGTTTATTATAGATGAATACATGCTAATTGTATAGGCCCAATATTATAAGGGATTGAGTTGAGTTTGCATTTTAAATGAATTTGGAAAAATAGGTACATTCGTTATCCTTAATATGAATTTGGTGGAATAGGTACCCCTTTATCCTTTGTACTAAACCAAAATAAGTCTCTTTAACAATTCAAATGAATTTGGCGGATATGTAAAATAATGATGTCGGTTAATAAGATGTCATAAAAGTATTATATAAAATGTTAAAATTTGTAATATAATTATGAACACCTTTTGATTTTTTGGCGATTTTGAATGATTCATAAAGAGTTTATTAGAGAAGAAGACGTGTTAATTGTAGAGGCCTGATATCATAAGGGAGAGAGTTGAGTTTATGTTTTAAATGAATTTAGCAAATAGGTACCTCTTAACCCTTAACATGAATTTGGTGGTACAAATACCCTTTAATCCTTTGCACTAAACCAAAAGAAATCCCTTTAACAATTCAAACAAATTTGGTGCAAAAGATTTCTCTCAATCCGTTGCACTAAACCAAAAGAAGTCCCTTTAACAATCCAAACGAATTTGGTAGAATAGATATCTCTCAATCCTTTGCACTAAACCAAAAGAAGTCCCTTTAACAATTCTAACAAATTTGATGGAATAGATATCTCTCAACACTCTGCACGAATTTTATAAAATAAGTACCCCTTGATCTTTCGCACTAAACCAAATTAACAAAATAGATAATCATTGATCTTTCATTCTAAACCAAAAAATATTATATTCCGTACACCTAATACCTACAAACTACTTCAAAAGAACATTTCAAATGTTTATTTAACAATTAAAAAAATTATACATTTGAAATCAATCAAAAGCACTTAAATCCTTGTTGCCCACTACATGATGGTAAGCTATGAAAGGCAAAGAACGAGTGTGCTGTAATGACAAGACAAAACCAGAAAGATCAGAAGCTTGAATAACAGCCACCTACAATGGTCACACACAAATACTCTCCTCACTACAAGTGCGTAACATTGCTACTGAACAAAAATTACAAAAATAACTCAAACCTCCTTGACCAATCAGATCATCAATAATTCCCTTTTAAAATATCTTTTGTTAAAAATTTGCAACTCAACCTCCCAAAATATTCGAAAAACACTCAAATTTGTTCACACAAAATGATTCTCGCATCGCTTTCGGTAAAAGATACACAAATTATTCGTCTCGTTAAACGATTTGGAATGAGGGCAGGACTGAAAATTTGTTATACATTTGAAATCAATCAAAAGCACTTAAATCCCTGTTACCCACCACATGATGGTCCTATGAAAGGCAAGGAACAAAGAGTGTGCGGTAACGGCAAGACAAAACCAGAAAGATGAGAAGCTTGAATAACAAGCCACACACAAATACTCTCCTCACCACAAGCGCGTGACATGCTATTGAACAAAAATTACAGTCCCCACAAACCAGAACTGGAAAAAGAAAACCAAAATCTCCCACACAATGGAGCACCTGTCTATAATCAGTCGGCCAGGATTGCGTGATAGACCAAACACGTACGACTCAGCCTATAAAACTCCCACTCAATCAATCCCAAATTACTCAGAAAGCTACGACAATGGAAATCACACAAACTCTGGTGGAGGAAGTTCCCAGCTTCATCCAAGTCTGCGCCGACGGCTTCGTGGTGCGCTTCGACCATAAACTGACACCAGCCTCGCCCGAGCCGGTGGACGGAGTCAGGTCAAGGGACGTCACCATCGATTCAACCAGAGGCCTGTGGGCCAGAATTTTTCTCCCTGCCGTGGGCGAGGCAGAAAAACTACCCCTGGTCGTGTACTTCCATGGGGGTGGCTTCTGCATTGCTTCCACGGCTTGGGCCTCCTACCATGACTTCCTCACGGGTCTCGCGCGTCGGGCGAGAGTGGTGGTCGTCTCGGTCGATTACCGTCTTGCGCCAGAGCACCGCCTACCCGTGGCCTACGACGACTGCTTCGACGCCCTCTGTTGGGTCTTCAAAGTTGCCCAAGACGACGGCTTTAAGGATCCCTGGCTCAGAGCCCATGTAGATTATAGCCATTGTTTCTTGGCCGGTGAAAGCGCCGGTGGAAACATCGTGCATACGGTCGGGTTGAAGGCCGCGGGCAGGGCGGATCTGAAGATCAGGGGACTGGTGGTGCTGCAGCCTTACTTCGGGAGCCAAGAAAGGATTGAGTGTGAGAAGAAGGCCGAGGTTGAATTTTCCACCGATGATTCCATGGCATTGGAGTATAACGACACTTTTTGGCGCATGGCTCTCCCAGAGGACTGTAACCGTGACTACCCGGCATGTAATCCTGAGGCACCCGGGGCGCCCAATTTGTCTGAGGTTACTCTGCCCCCTGTTCTTGTGACTGTGGCTGGTTTGGATTTGCTCAAGGCCCGAGGTGTCATGTATTATGAGCTTCTGAAGAGGTCTGGGAAAGAGGCTGAGTTTATGGACGCCCCGGGCCAGATTCATGCTTATCATCTTTTTCACCCTCAGTCTGAGGCTGCTCATCTTCTGCAGGATCGCATTTCTCAGTTCATCCATCGTTTTAATGTGTGACCAAACTAAGCTTCGGCTGTTATAATTTGTTCTAGGTGGGTTCAGCTTATTCTGAGAAAGAAATCTATTTGAAGTTTATATGTAGATGTTTAGTTAGATTAATACTGGCAATGGCTGTTAAACAGGGATTGTAATGCTTTTCTCATTTCTCAACTATGCTCAATTTAATACCAAACTAGCAATCATAGAGTGCAATGGTAGGCAGATACGTTTAAAAGTTAGTTTGATTATTATTTTATCGATTTTATTAAAATTTGTTTAAAGTATAATCTGCAATGCCTGCAACTGTTAACCAAAAACATGGATTATTTTGGGATGATACCGGAGGAAATTAAAAATAACTTTTTTTTTTAATATCTTGTATTTATATAGAACTACTGATGCAGATTCACCACAAACTGTCTTGAGATAATTTTTTTATGAATTATAAAATGGTTTTGTGTGTATATGCATATATGTATGTATAAATTTTGTATGAATTTTAAAATGGTTATATGTATGTATGTATATTAAGTATTATTAATATATTAAATTTTAAATTTTGTACTCTTAAGAAATCAAGTTTTTTAAATTTGATTTATCAATTTTTTTTAAATTTTTTTTTTTGTATTTATATGATATTAGTTTGAGTCTATTGAAATCTTCTTATGTCAATAGACATTGATTATTAAGAAATATGTATTTCATAGAATTATAATGAATCTATTATTTTAAGAGAGTAACATCTCATGCTTTTATTATGTTGGAAGGTGGTTTTTTCTTTATCCTAAAACAAGAATTATTTTTATATTTATTAGATGCGTATTCAACTCAACTTGGAACTTTAATAGTACCTTATTTAATAAAAAACATTTTTTTGTTTCATGTACTAAAATAGTGTGCTATGCTAATATCTTCAATAGGAAATGTTTGAAAAAGTAAAGATCTAGGAATGAACTTGATAAATAAAGTAAATTGGTTTTCCAATGTTTACGATTTTAACACAATTTATTATGCAATGAAACCAAGTCATATGTTGCAAACAAATGTATCAAGAATTGAAATGATGCTTTAACATCATGCTTAAAGGAAAATTTTGAACATGACATTAGAAGCTTCTAATCTATAATATTTCCTCTACTTTTCTTATATTTGAAAGTAGTCTACAAAAAGCAAGCTATGTTGATTCTTCATCATGATAATAAAAATTTTTGTTTAATGTAGCTATAGTATGAAAGTTGTGCCAAAGTGTTGTCCAATAAGATGGCCCAATGTACATCAAAATATTCTTCACTAATAGTACTTGATCCAAATCACCAAAAATAATGATGGAGTAAGTAGCAAATATAATTTGTTGTGACTAGGGAGCACTTCATGCAACCTACCATTAATGTGTGCTAATGGAATAGGTTCAATTAAGCTCATCTCATCAATTAGAATATAAAAAATAAAATTTGTATGTTGTAATAGTAGCCACAATAGAGATGACAAGTAATGTCAATGTGGCCTTTCTCAAGTGCTTGAATAATTCATAGGTTTGTATCCATCTTTGTATAACATCACCATTGTCAATTACATGTCTTTATTTTCAGAACCAAAGATCAAATTTGGATCAATATTGTTTCTCTTGATAAGAACTTTTTCTTTGATTATTTTTCACTCTCTCCATTCTATAATTGAGCATGCAACAATGAGTAGTTGTGCAGGTGCTCCATTCACTCGCTTGACATTTCTCATATTTAAAAAATAATGGGCATTGAACTTGTGTTGAATGAAGTTTTGGAGCCTCTTCTATTTATTTTCTCTAAATTAAAAGTGTGATGGGCCAGATAAAATCATGCCAATGCTAACATATTACATCTTGGATGGTTCTATCAACCAAGATCTTAGCTTTGTAGTGTCTTTACATCTCAAATATTACAAGATTTATATCATATATCAAAATCATTCACAATTACTTCCTCAAAGCTAGAGAAAATTGGTTATGGTCTATTATAGGTGCTCCTCTTCTTTATTTATGCATGATTGTGTATCAATGAATTAGAGTTTATAAGAAAAAATGACATTATAGTTGTATTATTTTTCCTTGTTTGAGAAATGTAGGAAAATAATGGAACTTGGGAGTCATGTGCCATTATATCCAACTTCAGTTGAAATTATTGTAACATATACATACATTGTTTGTAATGGAATTAATAAGGAGATGGTCCTATGTTAACTAATCATAACTTGGTTGGAAATTAGTGAGATGGATTAGGAGCTTCAAGAAAATATCTTTATGTAGAAAATGTTTTAGATTTTGTTTGGCATCATTTTATATATCTAGAGGAACATACATGTATGGGTAACTTGGTGAATAGTAGTCTTGTGAAGAGTTATGTGATTGTTCCATCTCCTAAATTAAAATAGACTAGTGGATGCAAGACATTCAATGAGATAGGCACTCTATTGATTGGTATGCTTGGTAAATTACTATAGTAGTAAATAGGAAGTGGCCATCACAAATCTTTCAAAGAATCCCTTCTCTAAAAATTTATAATGCTTGCATTTTTTTGTTCATGAGGTTTTCCCTTAATGCCCCTAGATACTTTAGTTACTATAGTATAAAAATCGTAAAACCTATACCATTAGGGTGACCATATTCCTTTCTAAAACTAGAGGGGCTTGTCTTTCCATGTTACGTTGGATTTCTACTATTGTTACACCCCAATTATGTAATTACTATTTACTATCACTATGTAGGGTAAATGTGAATGTAATTCGTATTTTGATGGTGAATAAAAAATGTGTTTACACTTTGATTCATTACAAATGAATATGAAGAAATGCATATATGTGAAATGGATGGTTATTGAATTGATATTCTAACTTAGGAGATGTATTACGTATATTGCATATTTTGTGAACAATTGACTTCTGTGAGCATGTGTTAGTGGTTGCAGGTAAATGTTCATTCCTTCAAGCGGAGGGGAAGTATTACTCAGGAGAAGAACTTGGTGGGGTAACTGGTAACATAAACTATCTGAGCATACACACACCATAGTAGAATAATTGAGTTGAGTTAGTTTGTGAGAAGTAGGTAAGTCATCCTTAGTTTGATGTGTCTACATTAGTAAAGGTCTTATTTACTATTGAATGCATGCTTGGGTGATGTTTATCTGTTTGGAACTTAGAAGTCCTTCCTTATCTTTCTATGCTTGATGGTATGGTTGAATGAGTATTTGGGATATATGAATATATGCATATGTCGGCATACACGTACGATGTATATAATGGGAAGTCCATACGAGTGTGATGACATATGTATAGATATGCATATATGTATATAAATGTTATTACAATGTTTTGCGTCTTTGAGCTTTCTGTCGATACATATCTACGTCAAAAGTATGCATGTATATGAGTATATACATACCTTGATCCGAGTGTGAGAGCATAATCATATGCATGTATGTGTAAGTAGAAATAATTACAAACATACTCACACATGGAATCAATTATATATATGTGAATATATATACACTTAAACGAATGCATGTATCAATGAGGATATGATTTGATAGGGGAAACCTGATATATGGGTTCAAACATATTAAATATGTATAAATACGTATATGTGTATATGTGTATGTGCTTAAAAGTTCAATTGAACATATATATATATATATACACATGTATACGTATGTATTCATAAGCATAGAGGAGTATGTATATATATATATATAGTCGATGTGATATATAATAATATTATCTTGAGTATATATAAATATTCCTATATATGTGAGTGAGTGTATATACGTATATACATATACATATACATATATACACGTAAGTGTTAATGCTTATTAGAGAAGTGTGTATATATATATGTATATGTATATACACGTGCGAAAGTGATAATGAGGATACATACATTCGTATATCTATTGATACAATCTTCGAGTATGTTTGTCAATAAATATATGCTTTTCTTATATATCAATTGAAGGAGAACGATACACGCTATCAACAATAAGGAAGGTATGAGTTAGTAAGCTTGTGATTGTTGAAGATATATGTGTATTTGTGAAGTAATTATACATCACATAACATGGGAATAATTTCATATATATCTATAATAATGTATATATATTATAATGGAAATATTATATATATTATTATGGATTCATGGTAGTAGGAGGCACATAAGTATAAAATACAGACTGCACCCTTAGTGCATTACTCACAATGCATGATGTATGGAAACTAAAACATCATAGTGGATGGTATGTGTGAAGAATAAACTGCCATGCGCTATACCAAGTGGAGAATAAGTCAAATGTGAATACAATGCTTATAGAGGCACATAGGTGGAGTTAATTTCAACACACAACATTGAGATATGCTAAGTTCAACACAATGGTAAATGATAATAGAGACTAGTGCCAAAGTATAAAAGGGTAAAATGGGACTGATTTATATATATTACTTATGACTGTGTTTAGAGAAGTTGAGTTTTACTCTTGCTGCCACGCTTTATGGAACACATATATTTCATTTAAAGCTTGTTGTCTTATGTTGATGCATGACATAGACTTAGTTGACACCTATGGTGAAGATTATCTTTGACTTGGCCAACTTAAACTGCCATGTTTTTATACTTGAACCAACATCTATTGAAACATAAGAAATAGTCAACAACTTTGTCAAAGAGAATAAATATCTAAATCGGCTCATCCCTAGATTAAGTCGATGAATGCATGGTGTTGCAAATTGGTAATTAACTATTTCTAATTGCATGGAAACCGTACCAACATTAAGATGAGTGTGGAAGCTTTGGCACCACCTCTGGGAACCCGCTTGTTGTAGATATCTATTTTTGGAGATAATTCGAATTATCCATGTGCAACTTTGAATAAGTCTCTGATTGTTGTCAATTTTGCAAGTTGATATGTAGATGTTTTGCTAAGTATGAACTTGTTTAGTCACCACCTTTTGTTGTGATTTATGTGTTGATTTGCATGGTGTTTACTGTCCATATTCATGCTTAAACTATAGGCTATGAAGTTACCAAGCTGCTATATAAATAGGGGTGCTTGATTATTGAGAGGACACATTCTTCTTGCAAGCCTTTACTCTACATTATTTTCAAGCTTATTATTAATTTTACTTGAGAGAGAGAGTGAGAGCGAGAGTTGTTTGAGTGAAGTAATCTATCAACTTGAGAGTTATAAGTTCATTGTGACGTTCTTGAGAAGCTATTGTAGACACTGAAAAATGTCCTAAATGATATCATACACTCGAATTAGGTATACTAACATCATTTCCTCTCAAACCCATCCTATTTTCACTTAATTAATTAAATTAGCCTAGCTATTTAATTAATTGCATCATTTTCGTCTATTAACCTAACACATTTAATCAGGTTAATTCCCCCCTTTCACACTAACATTTCATCTCATTAAATTAAATAAATCAAACTATTTAATTTAATTCCCTAAGTCATCTTATTTAATTAAGTAACCCTAAGTTATTTAATTAAATGTCATCTCACCTTTCCCCCTTCCATTAAATCATTTAATTTAATGAATATCACTTTATTCCTCTAAATTCTTGTAATTGTATGATTAACATTGTTTAATTAACAATTATCTAATTAATCTAATTCCTTCCACTTGCAAAGGAATATTCCAAGGGAATATTCCTCCTTTGCACATTTTAATTTAGTTTTAATTAACTAAATATCCTTTTTCCTCGCCCATGAGAATATTCCTAAAGAATATTCTCTCTCCTCCAATCATTTGAAAAAGGGAATATTCTCACTTGGCTTCTTGAGCAAGCTAAGCTTGAAACCTCTTGAGCAAGTTAACTTTTGACCTCTTAAATAGGTCAAAAGTGTGCTTGTTTGGAAGGAATGAGAACCCTTGATTAAATGTCATCTTACATTCGCATTTGTTGATTAGAATCCATGATCCATGCCTCCCATTTCCTCCATCCTTGACTGTTGATTAGCTTTTTCAATATCAACCCTTCATTTCTCATTTGCTTTCCTATAAATAGTTCACTATTTGGAGACAAATGGATCCATCATCCATCTTTCAATTGTAAACTTATGTTGTTGAATTCACTCACACTCACACTTATATTTAGCATATTTTAGTTCATTTTTAGTTGCATATTAGTTTTAAGCTTCCATTAATGGCTTCCATGCATCCATATTAGCTTGTTTATAAATTAGGGTTTTAATCTCTTAGCTTAGAATTCATCTAGATTAGATTAGAAATTGCATACTTAGATCATTTTCAGCATAAAATCATGTTAATTTAGCTTGCATCATGTTTAATTTAGCATACATCATGTTTTCATCCACATATCACAATAGTTTCATCGATCCTCTTCAATAGAATCAATTAGAACAAGCTCACTAATCATGGGATTGGGAAAGGGTCTTTGTTCCACATCAACACGACACCAATTCCAAAATAGGATAAGTTTCAAATGGGTTAGAATAGACATTTTAAATGCTTTCATAGTTCATAATGTTTAGTTTCAATAAATGTTTAGCTTAACTTTCAATTTGATTGATCCTGTTTAGATTGAGTATTAGTGGCTTAGTTATGCTTCGATTCATCATGGATCAAGTGTAATTGGCCCACACTAATAATCCTCGGTTGACATTATGGCGCTAGAAGGAGGGAAAACCATTAATTTAATCAATTTCTATCTTGAATTCTGTTCATTTTGACTTTTGCAGGAAATAGCGATGCCCAACTCAAATTCAATGACGCCTTTGCAAGGTGTCACCATATAAA
>VDFB02193867.1:133854011-133866753 GCA_007258455.2 Sequoia sempervirens | reverse complement strand
AATTAAATAAATAAAATTTATTTAATTAATCAAGGAGGAATTAAGATATAAAATGAATTAATTAAATAATTGAAATTATTTAATTAATAGAAGAATTATGACTTTAGAAAATAATTAAATAATTAAAAATTATTTGATTATGAAGAATGAAAGGGGAAATGATGAAGAATCTAAGAGTCACAAGCCTGGGACAATTTTTAGTGTCTACATTTTGCCCCTCTTTGAGATGATGTTCGAGATGGTGAGCTTTGTGTCGAGTAACATCATTTCAAAGAAGCTAAGGTGTGGATAGAGGAAAATGGATGATGATAGAAGGATAGGATGATGATGCCCCCTTGAGAGGATAGGCAGGTTGGACAAACAGGGGTATGCTCTTGAAATGGATAAGAGGAAAATAGATAAGCGGCATAGAAGAAATGTTAGTGTGGAGGATATGGATGTTAGTGGAGACAACTTTAAAGATGCATATTTTGTCAGACAAGACTCTGCACTAATCATCATTAGGCAGTAAAATGACACAAATGGACAACAAACACCATGGTATGACATAGACCATGGTGTGCAAGGTCATCCACTTGCAAAACAGACAGTCGCAGACAAGGAATGTCCTAACTCATACTAAGGGCCAAGTTGCCCTAGTCTTTTTGCTAAGACAATCCACAAACAACAATCAAAGAAAAACAAAATAGATCATGGGACATCATCGTACCTCTAAATCCTTCATGGGACATCCTCGAGGTAGCTAGTAACATGACCAAGAGACAAAACAAACCAGCAAAAAAAGACAAAAGATAAGACAAAATAGACCAGAAAAATCAACAATCATTCAATATGTTTGCCAACATTTGTTTGTCAAAGATTGTTTGCATGACGGTTTGACAATTCAACAGTTTGACGGTTTGACGATGCCTAAGGTTAGGAAGGACACATCCTGAAAAGACAAATGACATTTTGACGAGGTCCAAGTCGAAGGACACATCTTGGAGACGACCAAAGAGTGGCAAGATTGACATTGTTTTGGCAATTTGACTAATGTGACTAGATGATTGACTAGACTATGTTGTCTGAGTTTAACTTAATGACCAATTGGACTATAATGTCTATTGCATCATGATTTGAATGTAGACATTTTGATGATTGTCTTGTGTTCGAGTGTGACTATGTTTGACGAAGGCTAACTTTATGTGAGGAATTTGACATTGTCTGACTTATTTGACTGATGCGACTATGTTTGCCTTATTTGACTGACGTGACGAATGTTGACTCATGATTTTGAGATTTTTGAGAGTTATTTGGATTTTTTTGTGTTTTTCGGATATTTTGATTTTTTGGATTTTTGTCCTTTATGATTTTTTTTGGCTTTTTGACATTTTATGATATTTTCTTCTTTTTAGCTGTTTTGGAAATGTTTTGATTTTTTTTTTTACTTTGAATATTTTGAGGTGTCAATGGATGAAAATTTGGGTAGCCTTTGTACTAGATACCAATGACAAGGGGAAAACCAATTCTAGGTGCGAGGCTGGGTGATAGGATAAGGGATAAAAGGCTCATGATAGATGGACAGATGGAAAGGATGCATGCATCATAAGAGAGCAAGGATGTGATTCCAAAGACTATGTCGCAGGGTCACCATTCGGCCCTAGGTACAATACTTAGGAATTTTCATGACAAAGCTTTGGCGACAATAGGATAAATGATAGGCTTCTATTCTTGGAAGAATGAGGTATGTCAAGAGAGATCTAAAAATACATGTTTCCAACATTTTTCCCCATGTCTCAATACAAAAAAAGGAGAAGGGTGAATAAGTGGTTTTCAATATGATAGGTATGTATGATGGCTAACGATGGTAGGTAGGATGGAAATGATATGACAAGAAAATGATAGGTTGGATAGATAAGACATTGTGCCCCCAAGTGTAAGTGACATAGAAGATCAACCTACATGACACCTATCTTATTAGGTTTCATCATGGTACTTATCCAGTGCCTAATTACCAAGTTTTCACCACGGCGATTTCACTTTTTTTTGACTTTTTTTCTTTTTTACTTTTTAACTTTTTGGATAGGAGAAGGGGAATATGGATATGAGGGACTCAAGTGTCTAGTTCCATGAAAGGTGATAGTCCCACTAAAGATGGATGTCATTGCATGGACCATGTCAAATGTCATTATGCTCATAGATGTTGGTAAGGGATGACATGAAAGGGAGATGGAGGAGGTAGATGATGGATTATGATGCAGATTATGATGTAGATTATGTAGGACTTATGCAAAAGATGAATGGGGAGGCTTAGCCAAAAGCATGGACCATAGGGATGTGAGGGGGAAGATATGTAGGATAGTGGATGGGGGATGGAAAGATAGAGGTATGTGGGAATGGAATCATGACCAATGGTTGCACACATTATAATAAACTTTGAAGCTTTTGATGGGAAGGTGGTGTAGGAAGCAATGGTGTTGTTTGCTTAGGAGGTGGTGGATGTAGTGCTTTAGGTACCCACATAGACTTAGTATTTTTATGACTTTTATTTTGCTTGTGGGATGGAATATGAGATTCTTGAATAGAGTGGGAATGTGAGGTGGAAGTAGATGGTTGGGATTTTTGTGATGTAGACGCCTCATTTGACTTGTTTTCTTTTTGCTTAGGTACCCAAACCATTTTAGTTTTGGCCTTTATTTTTGGAGGTATGGGCTTATATAGCTTTTTGGATGTATTTTGCTTTGACTTTTTTCTTTTGTGTCCTAAGGCATTAGGATTTTTAGGATTTTTTACTTTATAGGTAGAGGCATTGAAATTTTTTCTTTTGAATCCCATGGGTATGGTGGAATGAGTGGAAGCTTCATGTTTAGACAATGTGTGCATTTCTTGGTCATGATTAGGAATGTTATGGTATTTATGGATAAATGGATAAGAAGATTGGATGGTAGGGATATTAGGTGTTGGAAGTAATGGTGGTAAAGTGGATGGAGGGATGTTAGGAGTTGGAAGCAATGGTGGCAAAGTGGATGGTGGAAGGTTTATCGTCACATGCTTTTGACATTTGTAGGATGATGGAGGAAGGATGGCAACATGTGTCTTAGGCGTATGATAGGATTTATGATGGAAGGAGATGGACTTAGGATGCATGGAGGAAGTACCAACATCTTGAGATTGGTGTCCTTGGGGTATGCAATGGACAATGAGACTAGATGTAGGTGGAACACTAGACACGAGTTCCTTATTGGATGGAGAAGATAATGGTTGTTGTTGTTCTAAGGAGGAACATTCATGAATGAGGGTGGAAATACCAATAGGATATGATGGAGGACTTGCAATGGTGTCGATAGTGGGTGATGGAGGATCATTAGGATCTTTATTAACATTGTGTTCACTTATATCCAAGGTATTTGTTTGATCTTCTATGTGTGCTTGGAGGCATATGTCTCATCAAGGGAAGTGGGCGTTGATGGACCATGGATATGGCTAGGTGGAGGTGTATTTGGAATATCTTTCTCATGGATGGGTATAGGATCAAGTTTCTCATCAATAGGCTCATCATTATGGATATTATCTTGATCATAGAAAAGATATAGATTATGGATAGGTTGGATGAAAATGATTTGATCTTGATTAGGACTAGGTTTTTGATGTTTCCACATCCTTGGGAGTAGGCTCTTGACATGCCTCTTGGGTTGCTTGAATGGAAGTGCAATGGGTTGACTCTTGAATGGTCTCAACATGTTCTAGATGGTTGCCAACATGGAGACATGATGGAGGTTGACTTAGGCTCAATGGGGGAGACTCTTGAATAGAATCAAGGGGTTTTGGATGACATGGTTGGCTTGAAGGACTCAACATGATGTTTGAGGACTCTTTTGTATGTTCAAGTATATGATTTGGATGACATGGCAATGTTTTATTCCTTTCTAGTAGCCCTTGGGTCACATCCTTTATAGGTGTAGGGGTGGATTTGGGTAATGCCATAGGTTTACTTTTGAAATGTTTGAATTGAGGGCATAGATTTTATGGAGGACTAGATGATGATGGGGGTAATGAAGAGTTTGATTTGTTAGAAGGTGGAGAGGCCAATGAATTAGGACTAGGACATGGTGGCTTAGGGATAAGCATTTGATTGGATGGTGGTAAGGGTGCATGAACTAGATTGGTGTTCCCCTTGTCAAATGGAACATGAGAATTGAAAGGCCCTTGATTTTGTTGCCAAGGTGGACTTGGGAAGCTATGTTCTTGTTGTGATATGGGTGGACATGTTGATGTGGCATTGACATGATAGATAGGTAGGTTAGGTTGGCATGATGATGAAGGTGACACATAGGATTGTGGTTGAATGTGTTGAGGTTGGAATGGTGTTTGGACTTGTTGTGATATGATTTGTTTTTGTGATAATGATGGAGGGGTTGAATAGGATAATGGTTGTTGAGAGGTAGATGGATATGAATAAGAGTTGACATTAGGAGAGGTGTGATAGGTTGATGAAGGGGAAACATGATATGTGGATGGATGAGGTTGATATGATGATATAGGTGACACATAATATTGAGGTGAAATTTGTTGATGTGGTGATTGGACTTGATGTTGTGCTTGTTGCATTTGACAAGTGGCCATGAGGTATTGGATTTGTGCTATGAATTGTTTCATTTGAGGTGATTGGCTTGTTTGAAGTTCTTGGATCATGTCATGGACTCTTTGAATGAATTGTTGATTTAAAGGTGATTGACTTGTTTGAACTACATGAAGCATGTGAACAAGCTCTTTTGATATGTCTTCCAATGTTCTCATGGTGTAAAATAATGTTGATTCGATTAAAGAGATGATGATGTGGAATGACAAGATTGTATGATTTGGATGATTTGGCAAGTGTTCATTGGAAGTTTGACTTGGGAAATATCAAACATAAGATCTCACATGTAAATGCATGAACACACACACCAAGCACAATGATAAATTTGTCTTTCAAGATTAAATGTTATGATTAAGCAAACACTTGAATACACAACAACAAGCCCTATGACTAGTCAAGTGTGGTATGGCCAATTAGATCTCAAGATAGTTTGCACAAGGTTGACTAGGTATGACTTGAAAACAAAATCTTGCCAATATGCCGGGAGAAAGGGGTAACCCGCCCTTCACCTTCACTTCCCCAAAGGTATAAAGTTCTTTGGGGCTTAGCCCAGAGTGATAAGATTTCAACTCCCAAAGGAGCGTGTCTTCGGATTCACACTTGATTGAGGTCGTCCCTTGGAGGGGTGTGTGCTCCAAGCAGGCCTCCTAAGAAATGTATGAAAAAAGAAAACCAAGTGAGGTGTTTTGGAGGACACACACACTTGATTCACACTCACAATGATTAATTTCCCTTTAGAAAATTGAAATGTGTGTAAAACAGTTCAAGCAATTGTTCTTTTTAACCCCAATTCAAGATGTGTGATTGAAGACAATGGTTCATTTTAGCCCAATTTCAATGATGTGACAGAAAACAAGATTTATTTTAGACCCAAAATTCAAATGTGTGATCAAACAAGTTGTTCTTTTTAAGCCCCAAATTGAAGTGTTTTGACAAGCAAGATTAAGAGATGAAAGATGGAATGTGTGCACCTAGACTTTCTTTAGCTTCAAATCTTTGTCCAATTGATCCAATGTGTGCTTTGAAGTGTTTATTTTCTGCACATTCACAAAACCAACAACAAAGCCAAAACCCTAACAAGATAATTGATCACTAATATTAGAGGGTTAGCTAATCAAGACAAATCTGATTTTTGGAAATATTTTTTATAGTAAAAATAAAAATTCAGAGAACAAACCCTTACTGAAATTTCAATAGCTTTCCAAAAATGTAAAGAAATCCATAAAAATTTGTTGTTTTGCACCCAATATTATTTTTTTATGAAAATTATAAAAAAAATACAAAACTCCAAAATTTCTTATTCTTTGGCTAAAGGTGTCTAACATCATCCCAAATATGCAGAAATTTTTTTGTGACAATATTTGCAACCATTTGTGAGATATAAGCAAATCTTTGTAAAACCCTAATTTTAAAAGATCTATTTTTTGACTAATAATTTTTCCTCCAAATTTAAAACATAAAGAATCGACCCCTATTGAAATTCAGAGAGCATTCCAGAAATGTACAAATATCTAAAAAAAACCAAAAATTTTCTCTCAAAATTGATTTTTCATAAAAAATAACAAAAAATGTATAAAAAGTCAAAAAATCTTATTTTTGGAATGAAAGCTCTTAATATTGTCCCCAACCTGTAGAAAAAAAATTGTGAAAATATCTATAGCCGTTTGAAATTTATGGTCGAATCTTTGAAAACTAGGGGTTTGTCCCAAAATGATGCAAAACCTGCAACAAAAAGAATCCAACTCCAAAATTTCTCAAAATTTCTCAAAATATGTCAGGTTCACCAATGTAATTAGGGAAAAAATATAAGGTCAATGCAATAAAGCATACAAATAAAACCCTAATAAACAATGAAGCACAAATGAGCATAAAGACATAAAGCATAAAACAATATTACCAAATCTTCATGCTACTATTGATTCACCTCCATTGCTCTTCTCCATTTTGCTTGAATATGATAATTGCCCTCAGATTTGAGTGTACAATAATAAGCCTATGACAAGTGACTAGCAAAATATTGAAGATTGTTGTCTCACACTAGCATCATGTACTTGCATAATATGTGTAGATGAATGACAATAGATAGAAATAGATGAAAGACTCAAGAATGATTTTGACAGCATAAGAACACTTGAAGAATCAACCCCCCAAATGGCTTATGAGAGAGTTTATTTATAGGAAATGTCTGATTTGGATTGACGGTTGAGATTGGATGTCAATAAGATGTCTTAATCAATGGCAAAGATTGAAATTTGTAGTATGAAATAGGGTTAGGTCAAAATTAGGGCAAATGATAAAGATGAAGGGTTGAGATTGAATTATGAGATAATTCAATCAAGAGCTATGATTAAATGAGATGTCAAGAGATAACATTTGATGTGGAAGATAAGATTGACACAGATAAAGAGGTGATAGGAGAAATTAAATAATAAAAATTATTTAATCTAGGTGGCCAATGAATTATTAAATAATTAAAATAATTATTTAATTATAGAGGAATGTGACAAAGGGAATCATTTTGAATTAAATGATGATTTAATTCAAAATTCAAGAGAGTGGGCCAAACTAAATAAATAAAATTTATTTAATTTATGAGAGAAGAGGCTAATGAATAATTAAAAATAATTATTTAATTATAGTGGAAAGTGGACAAAAATTAAATAAATAAGAATTTATTTAATTTTAGAAAGAAGACTTAATTAGTGACATAATTATATAAATAAAATTTATTTAATTAATCAAGGAGGAATTAAGATATAAAATGAATTAATTAAATAATTGAAATTATTTAATTAATAGAAGAATTATGACTTTAGAAAATAATTAAATAATTAAAAATTATTTAATTATGAAGAATGAAAGGGGAAATGATGAAGAATCTAAGAGCCACAAGCCTGGGACAATTTTTAGTGTCTACAATCCCCACGAAAGAAACACGTGGCAACAGGTCGGGGCTCACTTGTTGATTCCTCCTTCTTTTGTTGAAAGACTGTGCAGTTAAGACACGTGGAGGCATTCTTTACTATCGGTGCCAACTGTGGGGTCTACCAAAAAAATATGCGGATGAAAGCTATGTGGCACACGAACGGGGCCTGACTAGAAAGTGTAGGGAAGCAGCCTTTATGTGCCCACGGTGATGACACATGGAAGCATGGTGGGAGCCAGTAGAAGAGCGAAGGAAGCAATTGCTGTGAGGAGCGCCTAGTGGACACGTGGCAACAACAGATGAAACTCTTCAAAAAGGAGCCTGATGATGTTCAAATAATTGAGGCGTGGGCTAATACTTAGCAAAAATAAAAACCACTCGGAGGGAGCTCGAGGAATTTAACATTCACAGTGACCAAATTGTGTGAAACAAAAGCCAAATCTAACTTTTTCAAGCCTCTTGGATGCAATAGGATAGCCAAAACTACTGCCACTATAGCCAAAAGTGTTGCAATCACCAATTCTCACCAAAATGCATACATGCCATATAGGATTAAAAAAAATTGCAAAACCTTTCTAATTCTCAAGATCGAATTGAAACGCAAGAGAAGAGCATAAAAGGAATTTGCAAGATCATACAAGACACTCAAATCACAATAGAAAACCTGATGGTAGAAACTCTTTAATGAAAAAATAATGGAAGGGGCTTGCAAGATTCAAAGCTCTGATACCATGTTGAAGTGAGCAACCGAGATCTTCAATTTGTAACACCAAATAACGTCTACAAGAGATAGAGAGAAGCAACAATGGAAGATGTTATTCCACCAAACAAGAATTGCAATATGATACAATATGTAATACTCTACAATACAATGCTATGCAAAATATGCTAGAGATTCCTTGCTTATAAAGGCAAGGATGAGAGATAGGATAAGACAAGATCATAACAAGTGTCTTAATCCTATCACATGAAACAACTAACTCATAACTACCTAGGATGATGTGAAGTCTAGATAAGACAACTATGAATTGTCTAGATAAGATAACTAAGACTTCTAGAAAATGCTTATATCCTAAGTAAACTTAACATGTGAATTAAGTCCCCTAAGTCCCTAGTAAAAGAATTAACTAGGTACAAGACTTATTCACGCCAACACTTATTGCTCAGAGAAACTTATTACAATCTTCACAGAGCTGTCGCTCTTCAATTATAATTCATTACAATATAATTTAACTTTCAAGGCAACAAGATATATATAATATCTTCAACCTATGTCAAACTTATTAAAAAACTAGCTTTGTTTTTATTATTTATTTTGATTTAATCTTTATCTTTTCCAAAGATGAGATTTTTCTTTCTTTATTTCCTTTATCTTTTCCAAAGATAAAATTCTATTTTATTTCTAATCTTGTTGTCATCATCAAACAATCTCCACCGTGAAAGAAATTTACCTGATACTTGCCCATGCCCATTCATCACCTTTTCTACAAGCCAAGAGAATTCAAACACCACTTCAACTTCTTTAACTATACTGGTTTTGTAAACATGTCTGTACAATTTTCTAGTGTACGGAATTTCTCAAGAGATACTCCACCTCCATCAATAACCTATCTTACAAAATGGTATTTAATTGAAATATGCTTATTCCTACTGTGATAAGTTGGATTTTAGTTAGATGTATAATGCTTTGACTATCACTTGTCTTGCACTTTTCTAAACTCACCCAAAATACCCTTCAACCAAATTGCCTCTTTGAATGCATGTGAGACAGTCATATACTCTACCATAGTAGTGGATAAAGCAACTATTTCTTGAAGCTTTGGCATCCAACAAATAGGACCTCCTACAAGAGTAAAGACATAACCTGATGTAGATATCCTTTTGTCCAAATCACCTACAAAATTTGAATCAGCATAACCATAAATTGAACCACTACAACCATCAAAGGTGATATAATAATCACTTATGTCTCTAAGTGACTGAAGCACCCATTTCATTGTTTCCTAATTCTCTTTACTCGGATTTTCCATATATCTACTGACAACACCACCTGCATGTAAAAATTTGAAGTTTGACATGACAAAGTTGCCTAAGGGCATCTGGATCCTTGTCAGGGGTTATGAAAATTTGAAATTTGACTATAGACTACATTGCTAAGGGTTCTTATTTTTCTTGCAAACGATTGTAACAATAAATAAACTACCAAAATTTTCTTAATGCATTCCAATTTAAAACACAATGCAAGTATATAGCAATGTTGAAGATGTTTAAACAAAGTGGAATGTAAATTTCATACCTAAAATGTAACAATTGACTAATTGTAAGATGCAGAAACCTAAAAATGATGATTTTTGAATGCAAATTTTGACCCTAAAAAATGCACTTTCTTTCACCAAATGAACTAAATGCAATTATGAAATTCAAATAGAGATATGCGAGTACAAGTAAACTGAGTAGACAAAGACAAACAACTATGAAATTTTTTGTTGATGCACATGTACAAGGAAAAGGTCGCTCAAGGGAATCTAGGTCCTTGCTCAGGGATTTGAAAATTGAAAAGGTGAATGTTTAAGTTGTTTAAGGTTACTATTCCTATCTGCAAACAGGTTTGATAGTGATTGTTTTTCTAGAATTTTTCTATGTAAAGGAAATGCAAATGTATGACAATTTTGGAACAAAATGACACTTTTCTGAATACAACTTTGAAATGAAAATATGATCTAAATACCTGAAAAACATTGCAATGTAAGCTATGATGCAATATTTTTAGATTTTTTTAACTTTTTATGATGCAATATGCAACCCTAAATGAGAATGCAAGACACAATGATGCAAGACCTAGATCTAGGGTTTGAAAGATTACCAAATCAAAAAGTTAGGATGTTAAATGTTAGGTTCACCAAAATGAAACATAAAAATGTGGGGAAAAGAGTGCTAAGATAAATTCCCCAAATTTGTATTAGGTGATGTTTCATTAGGATGCAAATCAACAAGGTGCATAGATTGAATTTCAAACTCTAAGGTGAGTCAATCAGACCTAGATTTGATCCTTTATGGGATTATGAATGAATTGGAAATGAATTGGAGTGATTTCTCTAATTAAACTAAATGACCTAATATGATAAATGTAATTCCCCAAAATTAAACAAATTGAAACATTAATTTGCAGACAAATCTGGAAAGTGTATACTGATGTGTATCACCAAAATTTGAATTTAGCATGTGCAGAGGGACTAGGTCACCCCTAGATGAATGGGTCTTTGGTAGGGGGTCTTGAAACTATTTTTTTAATACTCTGATGCTAGATTTGAGCTCCTAGTTCTCGGCTGCAAACTTGTCAAAATGTTGTAAGTAAATTTTATAGGTGGATTTATGTGGCTTGACAAGGTTGATGACAACAAATACAACAATTGATAACTTTCCTTCAATCTTCCTTTGATCTTCTTCAAACCTATAATTTGCACAGTCACAAAGACCTGAAATGTTGGGCCATTTTAGGGGCTTTCCTCAATCAAACCCCATGTAAGTGTTTCCAATTCCACAATGGAAAAATTTCAATGATAAATGATAATAGAAAGGAAGGAATGATGAAATCACAATGCTTTGCAACTCACCACCCTTCAATGGTTGTCTTGAGTGACCGAATTCATACACATCTCCTCAAGGATTTGGATCTTGCTTGATAGATTTGCTTGAATACTTGAATTCTTGAATGCTTGGAGACCTACAACAATGTTAGCCTTCACAAGACAATAACATGAACACACATTTAATTTGACATGATGTTAGATCTTGAATTGCTTTGAAATTCTGCTCTTGACTTGCTCTTGATGATAGTTCTTTTTATTCATGCTAGATTTCAAAGAATAAAATAACTAGGTATTTATAGGTGTTTATCCAATTTCCCAAAAATTAAATTCCAAAAGCTAGCACTTCATATTTGAATTTTAGATATTAAAATACTGCCCACAACATATTTGAATTTGGGTTCTGGCTAAGAAGGGGGACCCATTCACCTATGGGCAAATGGATCATGGCCCAAATTTCTAGGACACTCGAAGTCGAGGATAATTTAATGATTGGATGCATTTTTTCAATGCCTATCCTCCTCTGAAAAATGGTAAAAATTAAGCTTTGGAATTCATCATTTAGAAAATTAGAAGCTTAATTAAGTCCAATAAATTAGGGGGGAAAACATATTGTGAAATTGTTAAGGTATACAATTTTCTACACTACATCAACATATAATACCAAGATAATGAATAAACCATTTTTCAAATTTTAAATTAAACACAATGGTCATACTCACTCCTTGTAAAATTTTGGCTCACCATGAAGGAATCAAACTTCTTGTACCTTTGCTTGGGAGATTGTTGCAGGTTATACAATGTCTTTTATCATGATTTAAATTTCTTTGTGTGGATAGTAATGGTCCTTGTATAAGTTTGTTCCTGGATTTTTCCAGTATTGTCTGTTCTTGCCATTGCCACCTTAGGCCAATAAATAGTGGGCTTAAAATCAATCTTTTTGAAAATATTAGGTGACTAATGGGTGTGTGCAAGAAGTTGAGTCCACTTTTTTGGCCAAAAAGTGGAAGTGTTTTCCACGATTTTGTTATTTGACACATTTGACCTTAAAATTTGAAGCACTTAGAGATGAAATATTTTAAAAAGTCACTAATCATAAAATGTAGTGCTTGGAGTCTAGTTTCCAAATACATAATTTATTTCAATACCCAAATTGTACAAATTGAGTTTTAATAGGAATTTCTAAAAACCACTGTTTAAAAGTCATTTTTTTTTACCATACCATGCACGTGTACGACATCCATATTTTGACTTAAATTATCGTATTTTTCTAAATCCTTTTGGGAAAAAATTTATGACTCACTGAAGCTTGTTCTTGATATTTTTGTAATTTTTTATTGAATTTTTTTTTTTTTTTTCTTAATTTTTATTAGGCAGTTGTCGTTTGAAAAATCGTCATGTCACATTGTCACATAAGATGACCTAAACTTATCATTTTCTGATTTTTTTTTCAAATTAGAAAATAATTGTCTAAAGTTTTTTCTCATACAATCTATTTGTCAAAATGTTATGTTGATCAAAAGTTATTAAAATAGTAAAAAACCCTGATATTTAAAGTTTATGGACCAATTTTATTAGAAATTAATTGAAAATAGAAAAAATAATCCAATT